>JARVJO010000002.1:24050688-24077620 GCA_031762555.1 Cynodonichthys magdalenae
AAATATGAAACAAAGGGGCGGGACTAGCGACTGTCATGGCAGCCTACATACGCTTTTGGGGAATCTTGTGGATAAATCAGCCTTAAAACCCAATGCACTCAGCGCGCGTTGTGCGCGCGCACACACACACACACTATTGCACTTTCGACTCTATCACCTTACAAAAAGTAAAGAAAAAAAAAATATGACAAATGTTATGCAGTGGCTCCAGCTTGCAACAATAATGCCTCCTTATTTCTGTATCTGCCTCCTTTGGAGGAGGAGAGGAGAGAGGAAGGCAGCTGTCAATCACGACACATCACCATCACTGTGTTAAATCAATTTTTAAATAAAAAAAGCACAGATTTGATTTATGCAGATTGTAATGGAAACAATGTGACAAAAAAAAACGAAAATGCAGCAAAATTAATATTGGGAAAAGAGTGAGGTCAGACAGTGAAAGGTGATAATCAGAGAATTATTTTTCACATTTTCTGAAGCGTGGAACACAACGTGCATCTACAGTGAATCAAGAAACCTACAACTAACAAAGCTGCCTGTCAATCTATGAACACATTTTGCTCAAACTCAAAGATAACTGCCTGACTGATCAGTCAGTAAACAGGTGTAACAGAGTTACCTGTTGTGTCTGAAAGCTGCAGGTGAAGGCAGAGAGAAGCAACTTTGTCTGCTGGAGGACAGGTTTCCAGGCTCAGGTGCTGTGTCCGATAGTTACACCCAGAGGACGAGGCAACGCAACAGCATATTTCAACTCTTTTCTTAAATATTCCAACAATATTTAACTGTTCAAAAGTCCGCTCACGCATTTTTAGTTAGCGTCACCGCACAGCCACATTATGCACCAGGCCAGCCACCAAGTAAACAAAAGTAAACAAACCAATTAAATTTTACTTTAGGACGTAGTCGTAAACCCAGCCCTAGACGCACACACAGATGAAAGTACAGGAAGTTTTGTTTTTTTCCACAATTTTGGTAATAATTAAAAAAATTCTAAGTCAAATAATTATAATAAAATATTTTTAACTCAAAGGAGAATCTCAAAGTATGCACTGACAGACACTGACAGAAACAGCTTCGAAGCTAATAGTTAAAAAAAGAAAAGCCAGACACCTGTCTATCCCTCAGCCTGTGGCCTCATGGTGAGCAAAAGTTGTGTGCGCCAGATTCCATGCACACAAGTTGGAATGTATCAATTCAAAACTAACATTGCATGAAAGGTGTGCATAAATATATGCACACAAGTCCTGAATCTGACGTAAATACACAAAAATATAACTCCAGACTGTTTTCTGGGTGTGAGGAGTGTCTGACAAGGTGTTATTTTTTAGTTTGGGTAAAACCACAAACGATGAACGTTTATCCTCAGACAACAAAACAGAATAGGCCTAAAACATGAAGGACCTCACTCCGTAAACTTTATTGTATTTTGTCAGTGAGAAGAACATGTTGATATAAACAGGCATCAGTGAGCACAATCAATGCACCCCTGTGATGCGCACACTCAGCTGAGAGTAAAATGTGTATGAATTGTCTAAGAGATATTTTTATTCTCACTGAAGAAAAAATAAAACATTTTGGAGCGTTGAAGTCATGTGATTCAAAATATCCAATGACAGTAAGTCCTGCAAAGACATTATAGCAACCAATCTCCACCATGCATAATGTTGTTAATTAAAATGTTATTTAATGTATTTCATTTTTTATTTTATTTTATGATGGCTTTGAGTGACACCCTCAAAGGTAGAACTAAATTACATATAGAATTTTATTATTATTTTTTTACATTTTATTCAACAAAGCAATTTGATTTGGGTGGGCCCAGGTACAAAGTGGGTGGGCCTATGCCCATCTAGGCCCACGCCCCTGGCTTGAAATTTGTTTTTTGAAATAAAAATATTAACACAGAAAGATATAAATTTGTATGACCAACACTACAGCCAAATTGTATTTATGTTTGACATCTACGTTTCCTTCCTCCTCGTAAAATGAAAGTTTTCTTCCTATGATTATTTTCTCATGTGGAAAATCTCCAATTTTCAATTTAACACAGAGTTGTTTGAACAGTTTGTGTTAAGTTTAAAAAACGGGCTAACCACAAAATGAATCCACAAACCATGGAGCTCAGTCTGTAAGGAGTCTGTTGGAATACAGATTTACCTCTTCTTGCAATACAATTGATTTGCCTCTGGCTCTGATATATAGAAGAAAAAAGCCCACAGCCCCATTCATTTTGTGTCATTTAAAGGGTGGGATTTTGCTCAAATTCTTACAACTTGGCAGGAGGAAAAATATGTTATGATTTCATTCTTAAAGCCACCACAAAAACATTTAGGGCTCAGGATTTTTCTTTTACCGTAGGCTTGAGTTTGTCTGCTTTTGTTTTCACTCAATATTTAGAACAAGTATTATTAGCAATAAAATTTTGGGATTCACCTAGCAGCAAGAAATTTGGTATGAATAGAGACTTCTGAGTTCTGGTGCATTGGTGCGTGCAGGGGTCATGATGTTACCGCTCTGCGGTGGAGAACTTATTTCTAGTGGCAGAGCCGGTTGGAACATGGCTATTTGATGTTATGTTGTGTTTTTTTTTTTTAATGTCCTACAGGCTCTGAAATGTCAAATAAATTTGAAACTGTGCTCTGTACACTTTATACATGAGGGAAAATCCATGTAAATGACAGACCGCTCTTACAACTTGATATGTATGTAAAAGTAATAATATTTTAGATAGAAGGTAAAAGTAGCAAAAGACCAGATTTAAACTATCAAAACTCTTTTTAGAAGTAAAACATGGACACATTTTCTTTACCTTCTTAGTAGCAAAAAGTTGAAATACAAGAAGTGAAGAGTCAGACTGCTAAAAGAAAAATGTGTGAAACAAAATTATTTAAACCAACAAGGAAAGGAACGAAAGAGGAAGAGGGAGAGAAGCAAACTACATATTTAATGGCAGAGCTTCTTCAAAATAAAACAGGAAGCAATAAAACTAACAAAACTACTGATCTGAAAAAAGACTCCTGACATTATGACTGATGAACTGATTTAGAAACTCTATGTTTTCAACACGCACAAAAAAGTTCAACATAAACATATTGAGATTAAAGCTGCATTTATTGAAGACTTCAGATAAACTTTTTAAAAAATGTTTACATTATGTGCAGTAGCTGAACTTGTAGGTGACTGCTGCTTCTTTAAGTGTGATAATAATAAACTCTTATGTGCACATGGGACACATGGTGCACATGTGAGGTCAACAACTTCAGCTTAGCTGTCAATGGTTCTCATGCAAGAACATTTTCATACTCTAATCCTAAATTTCTCTTACTTTTGTTCGTACGAATGGTTCTTACGAACATGCCACGTCAGCTTCAACAAACGCTTCTATCTGCAGGAAAAGTGTGTAAATGAGCAGCGTAAACATGATGAATCCCACCTGTTCGTATTCAGGTGCTCGTGCACAAGGAGAGGAGATTAACATAAATACCGCCCCAAAAACACCATATAAGGCTACGTTTCCTGCCCCACATAAGAGGAAGTGTTCGTTCATGAAAATTATATCGCAAATAAAAAGAAGAACTTAACGAGTTCACAGACTGAAGTCCTGCTGTCAGAGATCCAGAAAAGAAAATCTGACATTTTAACAGCATCAGCTGACCTGCTGAAGCCGAGAGATGAAATGATGAAGCTGTTAATGTTGTGTCTCCTGTGGGCCGTATACAGTCTCAGAAATAAAATCTAAACCATATTCATCTCTCTCTGCTCCAGTTTTCCTTCGGTCAAATATTTTTAATTCAAGTGTAAAAAACTGTTAAATAGTTTTCATTTATTCAGAAGAGCCACAGCTCGTACCGTCACCCCCCAGAACATCATATCTGATGTGCTGAATAAATGTCAACAAAATCAAATTTGATCATCTATAAAGCTCATTATATACTGAGACAAATTAAACATCAATTAATACATAATTTAAGTTGGTTTGTAGTTTGAGATTTTAAACAGTTTATATCGTTAGTCTACATTATTACATTTAAAATGATAATTCTAATTCAAAAACAATAGCCTATTGTTAACATAATGTGATTTATTTTCAACTCATAATATCTTCAAACTAATGAAATATAAAGTTATTAGTGAAGAAAATCCATCTGTATAACAGCAGACTGACTGCAGGTAAAATATACCACAGGTCTGGACCACACGGGAATTTTGTTCGTATCTGAAAAAAATCTTACAAAACGAGAAAATTGTTGAATGATAAGTTCTCTTAAATCCACAACTTAAGAACAAATCTGTTCGTACGAACGGTTCTTGCATGAGGCCCATTGTGTCTTTGTTATTAGACACTAGATTGTTTTGTTTCTTCTGACATCCCTGACATGTTTTACTTCATCAGAGGTGTCACAGTCGTTCTCAGAGGCGGTGTCAGCCCATCAATATATAATGACGAGCCGACACCGCCTCCTGCTGGCTCCTCATCGCTGGAGGACGTCGCTCCGGGCGTAGGACAGCTTTAAGGCCCCCTCAACCCGGCCCATGGCTGAGTGGGCTCTCTTCTTTATCTCCACTGTCTCCATGATGTCTTCCCTGTGGATGACTTTGACCTTTTCCCAATCCACGATATGATTTCCCTGTTGACAGTGATCTGCTACAGCTGATTAAGTTTTCTCGTCACGCCTGTGTAAAATGTTAAAACATGTCGGGTGTGTTGGAAGAGACAAAGTAATGGAGTGCCTAACAACAAAGGAAACCTCAATATTTTATGATATGTCTTTAAAATACAACCCAATATGTTTTCTTGTGTTCTGGTCTAACTGAGCTTTGCAGAATAATCTCTGCCTCCTGCCAGGTTTTTATTGTCCCAACAAAAGCAGGCATGTGACCCATCACATCAAACTGAGGATTAAGTCAAATTGGTCAAAATGACTTCAGTGCATTTTCAGATTATTGCTTTTTAAACTATAACATTAATACCTGGATCATCCTGATATCATGAGGGATTCTGAGATTTGTCTTGCTGTTCATGATAACTCATTAATATTTGGGCTAAATCTGACTTTAAGGTTATTCTAACAAATTTTTGATATAACTTTAAAGAGGAAACCTCAAACAATATTTGGATATTAGGATTTCCCAGCTGGAAAGAGGGCTTGCAGAGAAAATGACAACAATTTAAGGCTTTTCTGCTCAAATTAATTCCTTTTGTAACTACTGATAAAAAAAGGGTTTCAGATAATGCTTTTAAGATTATATTTCATTTGAACCATCTTTAGAAAAGGTATTTAATGATTTATATTTTGATAAAATGAAATTGTTGGTAAACCGTTAAAATGAAGGTTGTTTCAACATGAAGTTTTAATGCTTTGTTACACTTTGTCTCTTTCTTCTTCTTTATAGATTCAGGTGTCTGACTTGCTCTCCAAGGTCTTTAGTTTACTCATCAAGCACAAGGTAAAAACATTTTTTAATTTAAATGTATTAATTTAAGAATTCACTCCGTATGATTAGAACTACGTCAGTGTTTGCTTTGATATTTAGTCATATATCCAGCAGCTACTCTGGCAATCATTAATCATTCATTCTTGTTCACATGTGATCCATCTGATTAGTTTACAGATAGATTCTAATTAGATGGAAGAAACATCAAGAGTTTACTCTGGAGTAAAATGTCAAATCAGAAGAAACATGAAATGATTTTAATCTCGTTTGCTTCAGCTTTTTAGAACAGGAGCTGACATTAAACAGACCTTGTGTTTCTGGTAAAAAGTGAACTCTAGTGTTTGTTGCTGTTGATGTCATCATAAAGCCAGATGAGTTGTTTTTCATGTTCTGTATTCAAAGAGGATTTAAACTGGACAACAAACAATCGTCTGTCAGGCTGCAACAGAACTTTGTTTTCTTTCTGGCTGAATCAAATTGCTGATTGCTCGCACTGATTGTTTCTTAGGTGAAGCTGGAGAGTAACTTTGCCTCCATCGTGTTTGCCATCATGGTGCTGGAGGGTTTGGGCCGGTCTCTCGATCCAAACTTGGACATCTTAGATTTGGCCAAGCCTCTTCTGCTGAAGAACTGTGCGTCTCTGATCTGACGCTCGTTCTCACCGAGCGGCCGAAGCACAAACAGACGAGCAGCTGCAGAAGAAGAGTTCTCATAGGTACTGTGTGCAGACAGGTCAGGTGTACGTCCCCTGAAAAGGATAGTTCAGACATTTCTAAAGGAGTTAAGTGGTTAATATCTTACCTGTTGTAGATGGCTCTTTGAATACACTGTTTAACTAGACTGACTAGATCAGGGTTGTCCAGTCCTGGTCCTCCTGCATGTTTTACTCTGATCACTTGATTTGATTATTTTATTACCTCTTCAAGTTCTGCAGAAACCTGTTAATTCCCCGTTCATTCAAACCAGGTGTGTTTGAGCAGAGAAATGAATAAAACATCCAGAATAACGTCTCTCAAGGACCAAGACTGGACACTTCTGGACTAGATGGACGAGCTTAAGGGCTGGTTTTACTTCAACAAAGTCGAGACGTCAGAACTCCCTGACGTGATTATAAACGGTCTTTTTCCACATGAATGATACAATTTCTGGCGTCTCGTGGATCAACAGTCGTACAAATAAAACCAGGCCTGAAGTAGATTGTTTCTGTCTTAAAACAACTCAAAAATAATACGATTCAGTGAATTCTGGTTCAGACTTTTTGATCATCAGTTCAAAGTATTGTCTGAATACATGGAAGAAATGATTATTTGTTATTACAAATAGGCAGCAGCAACTAGCTGTAGCATTTCCAGTCTAGTCTGAGCAGGAATTTACTGATATTTCTGCTGGAATAACTGTAATGTTCAGTAATGCTGAACTCTGGCTTTGTTGTGACAGATATGATACTGAAGTACCCCATTCTGCACAGGACGTGCTACAGCTAGCTGCTGCTGTTTGCACCAACAAATAACTATAGCATACTATGTAAATGACAAAGTATTAGAAAAGTGTTTGAGACTGGATTCGTTTTAAAACTGCATCAGAAAACTTCAGACTAGCCTTTAGCTCATCAGTTATTGAACCATTTCTCCATTTTAAGGTCATTCAACGAGCTGTCAACATGTAAGATAATTAATGAAAATGTTTTACCTGAACCCATTTTAAAATGTTTGAAATGTCTCTTTAGTGAATTTGGCTTGTTTGCAGGACTGTGAGGCACTTTTTCACTGTAGGTCACAGGATTGTAGTTTCCTCTTTACATTTCAGCAGAGCTGATACTTTAAATACCTCATTGTGTTTTTATTTTAGGTTTCATCACTTTTACTTGAGTTTGTATCGTCTGACAGAAGTAGAAACATTTCACTTGTTTTAACTAAACACTCAGTACAAGAAGCACCTTCTGTACTGCGTAGGATCAGAGAATATAAGAAATGATATTTAAGATAAAAACAGTGCAGGAAACTTAATGTTGTTTTATTTTCTAGTTGTCTTTTACTATTGTTTATCTTTAATCTCTTAATGATTTAAATTTGTTTTCCACTCCACTGATGCTACACTTAGTTGAACTTTGGTAAATCATAACTAACAACAGAAATAAAGACAAATTTATGTTCACTCTGCCTAGTTTTCATTTCTGCTTCTGACTTCATAAAGTCCGAGCTAAATTATAAAGCTTTAAGTCACACATCAACAGCCCAGGCTCCATTAAGCTACAGTTTTATTAAATCTGTCAATGAAAAGTAAAAGGAAAAAAAAACACAGACAAAACTCAATTTTGTCATTGTCATTAGGAAGAACAGTCAGCATGGCTGAACGTGTGAGATCAAGAAGTTTTGGTGCAAAAAATTACAAATAAAAACAACCTCATCACTTACCCTTTTATTGCAAAACAGGTTTTTTTTTTGTTTTGTTTTTTTGTCGCCATCAGCAGCCCAAACAGAGCAGCACTGTTCAAGTAAGGAGGGAGGGGAGAGGTGACACATGTGTTTCAAATAATAATTCAAAACCTTTGAATAATATTAAGAATAATTATAATAGTATTGACAAAACAAATAAAAACATCTCTAATTGACAAACACAATCACCTCAGTATAAGACTATTTTCTGTCACAGTCACAATAACTAAAGAGAAGTTGTTTACTTTTTTCTTTTCCTATATTTTTCATGAAATAAATATTTTTTAAAAAATATCTCACCATTTACTTATACACATCTTTTTTTTTTTAAATTTATTGCGAAAATAGGCAACTGGACTAGTGATGGTTTGGGATGTGTGTGACAGAAATCCAGATTAGATAAAGCGACGGTGGAACAGGTGGGGAGTTGGCACTGAGCAGCAGCTGGATGCGGCGGTGCAGTACTCCTAATCAGCCACCAGGTGGCAGAGTTCAGGCTTGCCGATCCTCCAGGTTGGAGCTGGAGCAGCCAAGCCCCCCCCCCCAAAACCAGCCCCTGTGAGTGTGTGTGGATCTTTTATTTGGAATGATGCTTTCTTGTTGAAACTTTAGCCACAGTTGCTTATTTGAGTTGCAAAATCTCTAGTTCTATGTACAAAGGTTTCAAATCCCTGAAGGACATTAACAAAGACAAGTGCAACCTCCGTGTAACTATCCTCTTTCTGGAGAGACTCAGGGATCAAAGGGGTTCCTTTAAGGGGGTGGGGGGACAGTACCAACGAGTAAACGTGCCACAGAAGAAATCAAAACATCTGTTAATGAAGACCAAAGAATAAAAGAATGAAGTCAGAAGAGCACGATGCAGGAATGATTAAGAAACTAAAATCTGCTATAGATGGGCACCAACATCTTGTATCATTTGAAATGTTCAAATCAAAATCAAGAGAATGCACAAACAAAACCAAACTTCATGGTTTTCCTTCATGCCGTTCCATCAGTCTCTCCATGCATTAAAAAAAGCTTTTAAAGGCCGAGCAGGCCTCTATAATAAAACTGATTGTTCCACACATTTCTGTCCGTGTCTAATAAAACGACAATTATCAGTGTGTAGCCCCCCCCCTGCAGTTTTTTGTAGTGATCCTCAATAAGACCAAAGAACATGTTGAGGGGGAGACGAGTTTGTCTTGGGACTGGATTGTTGGAAGAGAACATAGTGTAAACTTTAAATCTGATGTACCAGAGAGAGAGGGCTGAACTAGGATGTGTATAGGCAGATCTTGAGCACAGGCACATACGCTGATCCTCACACACAATGACACACATTCATCTGTCTTTGAGGCCCCTGTTGTTTGTGGAAGATGGAGCGGTGGGCCGTCCTGCAGTGCAACGAAGCTGCTTGTTGACTCTTCAGTCACAATGCTGAGCAGGTCAGCAGCTGGCGTTGGTTTTATAACTAAAACCAAACAAGTTCAACTAGGATTCAGGAAAAAATACAGATGTAAGATATTGACAACAAAAGCAGGATTCTCTCCAGACAAAAGCTGGACTCTTCTCTTGACCAGTGGAGCACCATCCATCCTTCATCCCCGCTCCCCCTTTCTTCCTGTAGAAACAACTGGTATGCTATGTTTCTTCCTTCAGCTCATTGTAACATTCCTCTTTGTAAAGACATGAAGGAGTAAAGTCCGGTCAGATGTAATGGATGTGTTAGAAAGGAGGGAAATCTTTTGTTTCCAGCTTTTCTTTACGTCTGTTGTACCACTGACTGCCACCAGAGGGCGACGCTCGGGCTGAAAGGTGGAGAACATGAGGAGGGAGGGAAACTCCTCAGTCTGTGGCTATGATGTGAGCCAGGGGTGATTTAAGCATTCTCCAGCTGAGGCCCTCTTCTCCGGGACCATCTCTAGCATGGGCAGGAGGAACTGAGTGAAGTGTCCGGCGTCTTCGTGGGACCAGTTGTACTTCTCCACGAGCACATCGAACAGAGACCACGGCTTCAGCTTGGTTATATGCCGCAGCTCACCTGCAGGGGGCGACACAGAGCAGAGTCAGTGACCGGGCAAAAAGAAGAAAACAAATGGGTCAGATTAGGTAAGCAAAATAATTTATGTAATCATTTTGGGGGAAAAAAGCAGCACTTTTCACAGATTTATTAACCATAATAAATAAAACATTACTTTTCCTGCTGACTGTGTTCACAAGAGTGTCACAAAAATGTATTTTCTCTAGTATAATATATATAATATATACAGCATCATGCTATCACAAAAGAAAAGGAGGTAAAATGACCCCAAAGTTCTCTGTAACTACAACACAAAGAGTTTACATTATGGGTTGCTTCACATGGTGCAAATGAAGAAATTAGTTTCATTCATTCATCCTGGAAATAGTTAAATATGATTGAACATCACTTATTAGAGCCACCAATCATTTAACTGCAGGAATCTGCACCATATTTTACAAATTCCAACAAATGAAGTATCTAATGAACGCTGCTGCCTTTCATGTCAAAGTTGTAGCCAGAAAGTTGGCAAGGTTTGTTATTGTTAGCACATGGAGTGTGTGTTGGGTGGTGGCCATCTTTAATCAGGGTGACTCCAAAAGATAATCAGTTGTAAACCTGCATTACATTCAATGATTACGTTCTTAGATTTGCATGTGATATTTTGCTAACAGACAGACAAACTACTGTCTAGTAGCTGCATGCTTGTTTTTAAATACACCCCGCCCCCACCCCAATATATAAATTGTTGCTTTAAAATCTTTTTCTGTCAGATTCCACAGGAAGCTGAATTACATTTATTAAAACACCTGGTTGACCACGATCCTGCACTCTCCAGACAATCAGAAGCTGGTTTAAATAATAGTTGCTACAACAGTGAAAACTTGACTGAAATGGACAGAAATAGGCAGAAAACTGGAAAAAGATCAAACAAATGAAGCGTTTGCTTTTGAAGAGAGGAGGTAAATGGTTGGCTGGAAATCTAACCCAGACAGAGAAGAAAGATTCTGCAGGATATTCATTTCTGAGGAAAGCTGCCGAAACCAAAGGTCCACCTGGGTGCTGGAAGAACTTTTTATTTATTCTGAACAAGAAGAAAAGAAACAGGCTCATCAAAATTTTTTGCAGCAAACTGTTGCAAACAATCTTTAAGTTAGCATCTCAGATCAACGTAACCCCTAAAACAAAAAAAACAACCCTAAATCAGTGCAGATGAAAGAAAAAGTGTGGCGAGGTGCTCAGAAGCCCTGCACAGCTGAAGGCTTTCTGGCAGACAGGAGAAAGTCAGCTCAGATTAACACAGCAGCAGGAGATAAAAGGACCAACATTGAGACATCAAGCACACCCTCAGACCTCAGATACAGACAGCATCAAAGCCAGAATATTCAGCTCTCATGACGCGTCATGAAGAATACATGAACAGATGGAAGAGGAGAATAAAAACCTAAAAAGTCACTACAGATGATGAGGGTAGAAGTGCTATCTCACACACTTACCAAGCTTAAAACCAGACACAAGTGGTGATATCAGTGGAATGTAATAAAACTATGTTATTTGTATTGTAGGGAGAATTTCAATGTAAAGTTTTGTTCAATTTCCCTTTGGTATCATTTCCTCAAACCCACCTGGATATTAGCAGCATGTGACTCATGCTACCTGTTAAACTTTAAATTATTTTTCAAATCTTTTAAAGAGCTGCTGCTGAATGATTGGGACAACTATAACACATCAAGAACTATTTTACGCAAAAAAAAAAAAAAAAAAAAAAAAATAACAATTTCAATTAAAATTATTCTGCAGTTTTTTCCATTCAGATCTGAGTCAGACCTGATTTGAACTTTCAAGCTCGATGCGAGGTTTGAATCTTTAACATTTCACAGTCCTGCCCTCAAAGGCTTCTGTCAAATATTAAAGATAAAGATAATGTTAATGAAATGCACTAAAATTTAAATGTACAAGCTCTCTGAAAGCTTTGGTTTTCATAAATCTTGCTTCATCAGTCAAAAGTTTAGAGGTTTTAGGATGTTTAAAATAAAACAGACATGAAGCCTTCTCTGTAGATGCAGCTACACATTGTGGAGATGAAGACTTCAACAGCTGTGATGGAGTTAAATCGATATTTAGACGACATGGAAAAGGCTCCAGTAAAACACCTCAGTCCTCTGTGAGGAGGCTCAGGACACGTAGAGCTGATTTATATTTAAAAATACAGGTGCTTCCTGGTCGTTACACCTACCTCCAGCTGCCCCTGGCTTCTTCAAACCCCAACCAAAATAGTCAATCCAACGAATCCCATCTTTAACAAACTGCACCCACAAAACAAGGAAGTCATAGTGACCTCATGGACCTCCTGCTCCTTAAACCAGGGGTGAAGCTATGTGGACCTGTCCTGCTCTATGAATCTCAGGAAGAAGAGTAAGTTGGTGTGGTAGGAGCTGAACTCTAAAGTCCAAATTCTAAGGATGCAGTCTGTGCAAACAACCATCACAGCCTGATCCATCGTGGACCAATCATGCTCCGTGTTAACAGAACCTGAGAACCTCACCAAGACCCTGCAAAGACCATCCATGTTCTGATCATTTTTCTGTCTCAGTGGTGTCACCATCCAATGAAGGAGGCTTTAACATCATTTTCAGCTGCAACAGAAAACTCACCTGTGTCTCTGAACGCTGCATACAGTGTGTGCAAACAGTACTTTATAAAAACACCTGCTTCAGCTCCTATCACTGCTGGGACTCGTAGATATTGCAGATTTGACACCGAGACAGGATAAGATCAAGATTTAAACCCACCAAGCAGCCATGAGTCACGGTTCTGTTTTTACCTTTCTTGGAGAAAAACTCTCGGCTGAACTTCCCGGCAGCAACCACTTTGCGTGGGACCTTTCCGAGGAGCTCCGTGATCAGAGCGATGTGGTCTGCCCACCATCACATACGTCACAAAGGGAACAGGCACATTACAGCATGCACACACACTTCAACTGGCTGCACAGCGCTGACACACACTGATGCCTCAAGGTTCTGCATGGACACACTTACAGACTCAGGATTAATGCTTTTTATCTCTGTTTTAACACACTTTCATTATTAGATTCAATTTAAACCAAATCAGCACATTAAACGGTCTGCTTGTGTTCAGTTTTGTCCCTTTTGGACGTCTGTGTGTCTCAGCCCCAGCAGCTCTGCGGACAGCTCTACCTCTTCTGTTGAAGAACTCCCGGGAATATTTTCCAGAGAGAGCAAAGTGCCTCGGAATACAGCCCAGCAGCTCTATGATGTGGGCTATGTGGTCTACGGAGAGGAGGAAGGAGAAGAAAAAGAAAAGAAAAGGAAGAGGGGGACAGTTTGGTTTAAAAAAGTCAGAAATTAAAAGTACAAAAAAAGTGGAGAGAGTGAAATGAAACAAATGAGAAGAGTTGCATGAAGGAATAAAGGTGAAACGTGGGTAGAGGAAAGAAACGGGATAAAAAGATAAAAGATTGTGAGAAGGTGAGGGAGGGAAGAGAAAAAAAGAAGAGAAACATTCACAGATTGTAACCAGTTAATAAGCTGTGCCTCCACAGGAGAGATGAAGATATTAGAGGAATAAAAGCAACATGCAGTCAGATTCTGCACAAAAGTGTTGGAATTAACGCCTGGATGTGGAGCGAGATCAAAGATTGTTCTCTGTAAATTGGGATGTTTGGATACAAGTGAGTTGACGTCGGCGCAGGAGCACGTAGCAGGGAGTTAACTGTGTGCCACATGCAGCGAGACAGATCAAAGAGCAGTGGAGATGAAGAGATCAGGGGGAGGGAGGTGAGGATGATGATGATGTGCAGCGTCTCAGAATCTGCAGCAGATTTAGTTTGTGACGACAGTCTGTGTACAGATGTAAAGATACGGCTGCTTGTGACCTAAAAACTCTACAAATATGTTCACAAGCTCGTTCTGCTTGTAGGTGTGACCATTTTACACTTTGTGCTGTTTTACAGAAATAAAATCAAGCGTGAGTTTAACATTTAAACAGTTGATTTAGTGAACAGAATAGAGGGAGGCACAGCAGCAGAATTTAAAGTGACAGCTGGCAGTGGATAGGAGGATTTCAGGAGGAGGAGGAAGGCTAAACTGAGCTTTAGGGGCTTTCATCAACTTACAATATAGAATCAGTTTTTGTGTGATTCACTTTGGCAAAATGAGTCAGAATGAAAACAGGCTGCAGGAAAAATATGGCTTTAATAAAGATTTGCATAAAAAATGAGTCCATAAAAATACAACTAAGGCTGTGTCCAAATTCAGGGGCTGTCGGCCACTTATCTCACAGCGCCGCGCCGGAGGCGGGCCCGATTCAAAGACTCCTCCGACACAAATGCGCCTCGTTTTTCCCAGGTTTGAGGGAAGGGTCCGCTCTCAGCCCAACATATCTTAACCAGAGATTATTTTCCTGCTCATAACGGTGCATCCACCATTATGAAACGAGAGAAAGGAGTACAGTGGAAATAAAAATCTGGAGGTATAAAAATGTGAAGTTTCAAGCGGTTGTGTTGTTAATGCTTTTATCATTTATATCACATGTTTTTAATATTATTCTTCAGAAATCAAACAAGCTGGTTTAGAGAAATAAACGTGCACCAACAGCAGGTTCATTAGTTCTTCAAATCTTGCCTTTAAGCTAATTTAGTTGTTGTGTGATATTTAAAATACTAATATATTGATATTTTGCTAATTTTGGTCTATTATTGCTTCTGTTTAGTCTTGTCACAGTTGCTAGGTGACAGAGACACACCAGGGTAAGGGCAGGAGTAAAGCACAAGGCTCCACCGTCCAAATTCACAGCCACTTCAAGTCTTCACAGTCAACCAAGGACCCGGCCCACCTAGACCGGGTCCTTCGAAGAACCCAGCCCCTGAATTTGGACACAGCCTAAATCTTCCTAATCTTCATCTAAGTAGAAGTTTTCTGGTACAGGTTTGGCCTCAGGTTTTTAAAACTTCATATTTGTCTCTGCCAGCTGCTGTAGCACCAGAACATCACTTCATATAATGTTTGGTGTGATTGTGAAGCTCAGGGATTCTCCTCTTTAAATCTAAAGCTGGAATTCACATTATCAATTCAGACATTTTTATTTCATTTGTGTTTGTTTTTAATTTTGCTGTTGTTCTGAAGTTTTGTGTTGTTTTAATGTGTTTTTATTTTCTGTTGTTGGGCCCCAGGAAGAATAGTCTCTGCTGAGGTAGAAACTAACGGGGACCCTAAATAAAGAATAAAGACCAATAAGAATAAAATGTTTTCAAACCGACACTGTGTAAACAAAACTAGCTTGTTGTTAGCCAAGTGATAAATCACTCAATTTCAATGAATTATGTCACTATGAAGCTTCTGAGATGGAAAACTGGAAAATAATAACTCAGTTTTATACAAATGTCCTAATTGTGACTCATTTTGCCAGCATGGTTCACATTTTTTGTTTCAAAAATTTTCTCCGTTGTTCAGATTAACATTTGGGGGAAAAAAATAATACAAATTCACATTTGCAAAAAATAAAATCTCACAAACAAAATAACTGATGTCGATGTTTCCAAAACTAATTAAAAAAGTGTTCAAAAATATTCCAGTATGTTGATGTATATCTTTGTTACTAAACTTGGTAACAATTATAAAGAATAAATAAATCCCCTGGTTCATGTATAAACTTTCCTCTAAACAACAGAGAAAAATTCTGGAGTTAATTTAAATCATGTAAGACACTTTGCTTTAGGCATGCAGCAAATGATTTTTCCTTCTTAAAATCATCATTATGTTTGCTATAAAAATACGTCAGACTAACAAACATTAAAAGATCATCAGTTTCATAACTTTGAAAATGAGCCAAAATACAGAGTTAATCCTCACCCTCGTCACGGGAGTAGTCCTCTCCTGAGTGAGGCTCAAACAGATAATCTCCTGTGGCCAGCTCAAAAGCCTAACACAAGATATTATCACTTCAATTAAACAGAAATACTACACACATATTTATACACAGTATGTGTGGGAGGTATTACTCACCATGCACGCAGTACTCCAGATGTCAGCTGGAGTACCGTAACCAGCTCCTATCAGGACTTCTATAGAACGATACTGTCTTGTCTGGATGTCTTCTGTAAAGTGTTTATGCTACAGACAAGAGAAAATGATTTATTGGTGGGTTTTATTAGTCAGTTAAAAAAAAATCACTTTAAATCATTAAATGAAAAATATTTATTTTAACCTGTATTCTCATTTCTCAGAGCACAGTTAAAATAGTGATGTTTGTATTTTTATTCCATGTTTGTGTTTCTGTGCTAATGTAGAACTGGTGTGTGTGTGTGTGTGTGTGTGTGTGTGAGAGCTTTCAGCTGCACACGAGAACACACTGACAGGAAACACTGTGTTCTAATTATTGTTCTTATCTTTTCCCTTCTGATCGACAGAAAACATCTGGATCTCACACACTGTGGGATCTGTAAAAACTATTTAGAATTATTTAAAATAGAAAATACAATTTTACAGACTACCAGGACCAAATATGTGTGGGTACTTTTCTTAGTAATAGTACATTATACCTGTGGTACTGCTAAAATTTAAACAGTTATGGTAAAAAAAAAACTAAAAATAGATAAAAATGGATGAGACTAAATCAATGTTACTAGCTCTTATTGAGCCTTTGAACAATTCTAAGTGGTAAAATGATTTTATTTTATCTGCAGGAGTGATGAGAGGAGGAATATTGAGCTGATTAGGATGAATTGTAGAACACAACATGTTCTGAGGGACTGTTTATTCTACACTCCATGCTGACGGTTTTACTCTGTAAAAGACAGCAGCAGCTTCTGAAGAAGCCTTAGAAAGGATAATTAGAAGGTTCACGTAAAAAAGAGAAGTTTTTACAGATGGGCCAGGATTCTGTACAAATTAAAATGAACAAATTTTAAGGTCAACACAATTTTTTTCCGCCATTACATAAATAACATGTTTTCTTTTTTCAGCATCTAAGTATTTCTCCCGTCTGTTCAGCAGGAATGAGAGGCAGAATTTAAACGCCTGCAGTCAGACGTTGATATTTAAACCTCTAAATGTTAAACAAGTTTAGGATTGAAGAAATATTTTCTGACGCTCCTAATCCATGTGTTTGATTTGAAAACAACTCTTACCACCCAGCAGGCGTTTCCGAGGTCAGCGATTTTGACTCGGATGGATTCGGCGTTGCGGGGGTCCAGTGGGTTGATCAGGAGGTCTGCAGCTCGGGCCCTGACTGTGTGGAAACATGGGATTCAACACGCAAGTGAGTTCATACATGAAGTTTACAGACACATAATCTAAGATCAACTGTTCTGCTTGTTTTAACCTGATATTTACCTGCTGCAGATCATACATAACCAAAGAAAATCACCCAGCAGAGCTCTTCACATGAGATTTTTGCTCCAAAGAAAAGCCAAACATTCTTTCATTTCATAGTTGCTGATCTCAAATAAAATCTAAATTAAATCCTGACACTGATGTTTGTGGTTCTCATTAACATGCAGATTAAAATGTTCCAGGTCAGTACTGATAAAAACAGATTTTTTTGTGCAACTATATATTTTTATTAGCAGTTTTAGAGCCTTTAGCAGGATAAAATACATCATTTTTGCCCCTAACAAGGTGTATACTGTCAATTTAAAATACATGCTTAGGTGAGTTAATGTCTTTCCAAAATGATTTCACCGCAATCCTACTTGAATCCAAGATACTGCTAAATAAAAATACTGTGTATTCAAGTGACCAGCTGTTACAATTATTGGTTTACTGAGTAACATTACATTACTATTTATCATAATTTAGTCACAGCAAAATCCCAACCCTGTTTGTAGCCAAAGAAAACATTACAACACTAATAACTTTGCAGGTGTTGATCAGTCTGTGATAGTTAAAGCAAACACTCAGAGTTTGGAGCCAACTACAGCTACAACAGACAGAGTGAGGACAGTGGTGTTAGTATGAGACAAACAAACCACAGCAAATATCAAGTCATGAGGAGAAAATAAAAATACAATCTGTGCCTCAAAGAGAAGCTGGGATGTGATCAGAGCTCTGCAAGGAGAAAAAACTATAAAGATTTAAAACTCAGAGCATGTAAGTCTGATCTGGTGAGGCTTTAGATGATGCCAGGCAACACAAATAACTGGAACAGAGATAACACTACGCTTATGAACCAAAACATTATAACCACACACACACTGTAAGAAGAAACACCACTGATGTAGGAACAATATGAGTCCAGAATTAAAGTCATGTACTCAGTAAATAAACAGTGAGTCAACTCTTTGGAGCAGCTGTAAATGAGGACCAGATTTATATGACTGAGGCGTCACTGAAACAACTAAACGTGATGAATGGACCTAAACATCAAAGACAAACTGAAGAAGCAGCAACAGAGTTGAGTTTAGGATGAAGTTACATAATGAAGGTTGGGTGAAGACAGGCACTGCGGGGTTAAAGAAACGTGTGGAGGGGAAAGGTTAGTGACTAATTCAAGACTCAAAGTTTCAATTTAGAAAAAGAAGTTAATTTGAAATTGCATAGTGTCACTGAATATTGAGTGTTTGTGACAAAACAAACAGTAAGTGGTGAGGCTAATTTGTTGTGCCCAGCTAACAAAGCTATTTCTGGGCCATGCACATTATTTTGTTGCCCACATCAGCCCTACCTTAGCAGCCAGCCTCATGTACACGTTTGAAATGAATGACTGAGTCGATGCTGTTTAGATTTGTAGTCAGTGAGGTGAAGTTTTTGACTGTTATCATTGCTGAAATGCTGACATGGAAATCTCTCATAAATTATTTAGGAACAAAAATAGCTAAATATTGGAGTACTGTACAAAGTAACGGAGTTATTCAATGATAAAGCTCTCATGTTGTATAAATGTAATGATTGTTTCACATTTATTTTATTGTATTGCTGTCTGGGGGAAAGCATATAAAACAATTAGAAATCCTATTTTTGTTTTACAGAAAAGTGCTGTAGGAATTATCACTAGAAAACATTACAGTCACCCATCAAATATACTATTTTATCAATTGAAATGATTTAAATTCTATGATTTGGTTGATTATAGTATTTTATCAGTTATGTACAGGGCTCACAAAAACATATTACCTTTAAACGTTCAATTATTAATATACTATTATAATTATTATTGTTTGAATTTAATTTTTTGGAAAAAAAGAGGCAGATCTAAGATTTTTTTCTTCTTTCATCCTTTCATTTTATTTGTATTTTTTAAAATTTTATATAGAATTTATTTAGTTTTTAAAATAAATATATTTCTGAAAAAAAAAATGAAGAGATCTTTAAATTGTTCTTGTTTATCGTCTCCATAGTTTTTACACCTGGTTGTTCAGGGATGTAGCCTCAGATGATTTCGGTCATAACTCATTAGAATTTAAGGAAAGTAAGTTGAGATGGGTTTGAGACAAATGTTTTAGGAAAGGTTTGTCACTAATTTTTTGAAGATTCAAATGATAAGACTGTAAGGGTCTACGGCTGACACAAAGAAATTGAGAACGCTTGCAGACAATTTGGAAACCCCCCCTGTGAATGATGTTTACCAGCTGACAGTCACTGCACTGAGAGATGTTAAAGATACAACCGAGTCCAGATCTCCTACCTATAACTGTTACAATTCTCAAACATCTCTTTGTGCTGTTACCCTGTGGCAGTGGTTTCATTTTGATTGACTTGTCTTGAGCAACAGTGTCACCTCCACCTGCAACTAGCATGGCAGTAATGTCTTGATGCTGAAGTTTCAGTTTAAATAAAAAGCAAAGAATTTCATGTGGGTAAAGTGTAAACATGCTACGTTTCACCTTTAGGTGTGTCTCCTGTGCTTGAGGATGACACAGTGCGACTACGGTCTGCAGTGGGGCTGTTTGATGAAGGCTCTGTTCCGATGTCCACCGTCCCAACAGAAATGGGGTTTTCCGGCTCAGGATCCAGGGGCAGGTCGGGGAAGAGGGGCACCGTG
Source organism: Cynodonichthys magdalenae (assembly GCA_031762555.1). Classification (NCBI taxonomy): domain Eukaryota; kingdom Metazoa; phylum Chordata; class Actinopteri; order Cyprinodontiformes; family Rivulidae; genus Cynodonichthys; species Cynodonichthys magdalenae. The sequence continues at coordinate 24,070,561 of JARVJO010000002.1, forward strand.
CCGTGATGCTGCTCGCTGGAGCCGTTTGTTAGGCCCGGCTCTGCCAGGTCACCGTTGTACAGCTCATAGCCGGAGCTGAGGGAGATGTCCCTGTCTGTGTAGCTGAGTTCAGACTCCACCAGGGGGCAGAGCAGAGGCTCTGGGGTGGGCGAGGGAGGTGGAGGGGTGCCGGGCTTTGGTCGGAGCTCCTCGGAGCCCAAAAAAACATGGCCGTTGGTTTTCGCTGAATTTGTCTTTTTGTTGTTGGGTTTGATTGGGGAGGTGCTGTCTGTGAGGAGGTCAGCCGTCGTCGTGTCGTCCTCCTCATCTTCCCCGTCATACTCCTCTTCCTCCTGCTCCTTTAGGTCCTCTTCTACCACCGATGCCTCTTCCTCGGTTTTCTCCTCACTTGTTGGCTTTTCTGTCTCAGTCTCTTTATCCCCCTCCTCCTCCTCTTCCTCCTCTTCCTCTCCTTGTTCTTCTTCTACCTCCACAACCTTTTTTTCTGTCTCCTCCTCCTCCCCCTCCTTCTCCTCCTCCTCCTCCTCCTTCACATTTTCCTCTCTCCCTTTTGATGTCCCATCCTCCTCCTCCTCCCCCTCTGCTTGTGCTAAATCTCCGTTACCTTCTTCTGAGATGGGAGGAATGGGGGCATCTTTCTCAGCAACTGGCGTAGGCTCCTCTTCCTCCTCTTCTTCCTCCTCTTCTGCCTCCTTTACTGCATCATCAACAGGGGTGTGAGGTGCTTCACTCTGCTCCTGGGGAGGTGCTGCACCTTACGTACAGAGAAGAAGAGAAAAGCCTGTGAGTGGGTGGGAGGGGGATATACAGCTAGTCCAGTCAAAGACAGTGTAGGCAGAGAGAAAAGTAGGATGAAAAGAGATCAAATGACTGGGAAAAAAAAGTAAAAATGAAAGAGACAGGGAGGAGGAGGCAGACAGAGAAAGTGTTTTCATTTTTTTATTTGTTTCTGTGAATCTGCTTGGGTTCTCATACACAGTGGGACTGGCGTGGGCTAAGCGATTAGAGTGAGTCCACATCCTTTTCATTCACAGGCTGCACAAACCTGGAGACACACTGACAGGATGATTCATGATGCAGATCTGTGACAATCACTGCTCTGCTTCCTAAAATCACCTCTATTGACAAACTGAATACAGCTATGTGCACCAAACCAAATGTACTTTGCACATTTTTTTTGTTAGAATCCACTCCAAACCAGCTATCATCAAAAACACAATATAGCACCAGGCTCTATCAGAAGTTAGTAAAGATATGGAACAAGAGTTTTTATTGATGCTGAAGAAGCTGTTTACTCACACAGATTAATAGCAAATGCTTCAACACTTGGAAAAAATAGGTATTTCCAAGTTTAGGCCCATCATCAACTCTTTCTTTGTAGCCAGTTCTCAGAGGTAGCAGGTCTAGGAGGGTGATCCAGCAGGCCTCTCCCCTAGTGACACTACAGCTCCTCCTGGGAGTTCTCAAGGGTTTCTCCAGCCAGAGAGGATATATAATCCCTTCGGTGTGTCCTGGGTCAGCCCAGGGTATTCCCCCAGCGAGACATACATGGAAAACCTCCACAAGGAGGCTTCAAGGAGACCTGAAACTCCTCAGTTGACTTGTAGAGGTGCAGTAGCTCTACTCCACACCCCACTCTTTGTCTCTACACTGTACGACCCTGTCCACGAACACCACAAACAGGATCAGAGACAGCCCTGGTGGACTCAAACAAGCACTGAGAACGAGCGCGACTTTCTGTGCAGGATGCAGACTCGGCTCACACTTTGGTTATACAGAGACCAGGAAGCCCTTAAAAGTGACACAACACCCTAAACTTCTGCACCCACTGGAGAAACAGTTGTCATATGGACTGAAGAGGCAAACAACCAGAATCCCTTTATTAACTCCGATCTGCTCCACTGTTCCATGACCCAGACAAAAGCCACTGATCATAAACTACATCTCCCATAATGCATGTTGATTATTCTACCTGTGAAATGACGCATCCCACCACTAGATGGAGCTGCACTGGGTTCACAAGTAGCCATTAGCCATGTAAAATCTCAGTTTCACAGCATTTTAGCCATTTACTTTTATTGCAGCCCAGTTGTACTGGTCCTAAATTTAAACTGGAACGCCCCTTAAGTGGGAATTCCCTTTCGTAAAGTGGGAGAGATCAGAATTCAAGATGGCAGCGACTCACCACAACTCAACAGTGTGTAAAACTTTATTCATTTTACTTTTCATAGTATTTCTGTAATATGTATTTAACATTTAGTCGGTTGTACATGTAGTACTTTTCAATGTTTACAAAAAGATGTGTTAAAACTCTGTTTCTATGCAGGAAATACCAGGTAGAGCTCCGTTATTGTTTGTCAGCGGTGCTCAGACATAGCAAAGAGACGAGAATGTGATGTTTCATGTTTAGTCGAAGTTAAATATAAAATGTCAAAGTTAATTACAGCTGGCCCTTTGAGGGCCACCATAATGCTCATGTGGCCCTTGGTGAAAATGAGTTTGACACTCCTGATCTACAGGTTTCATTTATAAAATAAAAATACTTATGAGTGTAAATAAGTTATTTGTTAATCCAGTTTAAAGAGTCAGTGAAACAAATATGAAGAACAGAAAACAACTCTGCTCAAGTTCTTCTAGTTTATCAAGTTATTTCTTTATGTTAGTCTCATTATCAAGTGACATTTAATTCTTTATTCATTACTTAAGCCTGGTTTATACTCCGAGTCGCACGTCTTTTCCCCCCCGCTGAGTGACAAAAAATTGCGCAACTTCCGTCTGCTCTCCTGCTGCTGTCCCCCGGTGACAGCTGTCCTCTACATCGTCCCCAGTCAGGACTGAGAGACGGGGACGTTGCTGCTCGGAGCGTGTGATTGGTCTGAACTTCGTGGGTGTGTTTGTTCATGAGGAGCATATTTTATATGAGCTGTGGGAGGATTTATGATCTTTTCTGGCCCACCTCGTCTTCAGCCCGTTTATACTCGATCAGGAAAAGATGCGGTGAAATTGCGCAATCAGCAACCCGCTGTCTCACGTCTGACTGAAGTATAATCCAGGCTTTACACTGGAGAGCAAGTTGAACTTTTTGGCCCTGAGCAGATCTTAAACAGAACAGTTATTGTATCTGTCACACTGAGGTTAGAGACATTCATTCAGAACTTTCTCCCTGTGATAAAATGACTAATCTCCCCGGATGTAAGAGATCATCAATGAAAAACTCACATGTATGATTAGTCAACCTGACGGGCCTCTCCCTCTCTCCTCCCTCTTCCTCCTCATCTTCCCCGTCCTCCTCGTCGTCATCCTCATCATCGCTCTCTCCCAGGGCCATACCAGGACCCAGTGCTGGAGGCGCCGGCTGCAGCGAGGAAGACTGTTCAGCTACATTTTTGTCCCCATCTTCTTTGGCTTTCTCTTCTTTTATCTCAGCCTCTCTCTCCAAGGCTTCGATCTCCAACATTCGCCTTTCCAGGAGCTCAGCCTGCCGCTTCTGTTTCTTCTTCAGCTTCTTCTTCTTGTTTTTGGAGATCTTTCCCATCTGGGGTGGAAGAAAAAGGAGAGCCAAAAAATTAAAACGAGCTGGGGTTCCAGGAATAAAGAAATGCTTGTATTAGATTTAGAGAAAATGTCCAGTACATGTTTGGTGAATGAAGTTTAATTTTTGGATTTTGAATCTTTCACTGCAGACAGTTGAATAATTGTCAGCAAATTGTGTCCAAATGTCCTTGAGGGCCACTGTTTGCAGGTCTTAGAGGTTTCTCTGCTCCAACACACCAGATTTGAATGAATGGATGGTTAACAGGCTTTTATAGAACTTGAAGAGGTAATTCAGTCACTGAATCAGGTGGGTTTCACAGGCTCGTGGCCCTCCAGTACTAGGATTAGACCCCCGTGTTTTGACCCATGTCCGTGTGCGTGCATTTGTTTGTCTGTGTTAGCAAAATAATTCATAAACTTCTAGATGGATGTTAAAACTTTAACAAAGTCATGAGTAAATTTACATCTACAACTGATTGACTTTTAAAGTCAACCCAGTTTTAATTGGCTGCCATATTTAAACAACCTTGGCAAATACAACTGACCAAACCTCAGTCCAGCACTGGTAATATCTAAGAATAGAAGTAATCTAAATGTTGATACAGTTAATAGTATCATCCTGATTTTGTTTAAGTGGCCTAAATACTTCAACTTAAAGCTGTTCACGAGTGTCTTCCCTGGTTGGGAACCAAAAGTTATTTAGTTAGAATATGTAAATCCCTTGCTGAAGGTAGCAGATAATATTTAGAAAATACAATTCACCATAAAACACACAGAAAAGTAGCCTGTTGGGTTGACATGTTCCTATTGTCTTTTAATGATGAACTCAGGACTTTCATTGTTTCTTTAGCAGTTATGAAGATCTATGAACTTTGGAGACACTCATGTCTATACCTTGCTCTTTACTTTTTGTTTGTGTGTCGTGTATGTTTGTGTGCTTCTGTTTGCATTCATACTCACATCAGATGTACTCACCGGTTTGAGCTGGGGGGCGGTGCTAACTGAAAGATACAGACAGAAAAACAACCTGTCAGATGCATCAACGCTTCACCACCAATAGAACGTCACAAGGTCAGGAGGCTTTATTCAAGCTTCCTTGGTATTCCAGAAAGGTTTAGAGAGAGCTCAGCTGAACCTGAGTTAAGGGAAACTCAGTTTTTAGTTTCTGAAATAGAGGTAAGTTAAACTCTGGATCTATCACCATGGTAACAGTAAACCTGTCTGCTTACTGAAAGAAACTGAGCGTCTCCCACATGAAGCAGTCTGACATGAGCTGATTATTTTCCATCAGTCTGACTGATACTGAAGCAGAAATACTTTAAAATGTCTGACGTCAGGAAAGGATGTGCTCTCATTCCCAGATATTTCTTTGAACAACTCGGATCACATACACCACCTCAGACCTGCGTCCTCAACGGGACAAAGTCTGACCATCACGCTTGAGACATAATTTGCAAAAGTTAATTTCCTGGATAAAACACCTTCACAATGCCCAGATAATAAAGAGAAACAATTCACCTTTTAGTCTTCCTTATTCCCTACAAGCAGACAAACACAGCAGTTTGAACTTTATTAATCCAACAATGAAACTGGGACAACCGACCCACTGAACTGTTGTCCCACTAACAGCATTTCTGGGTCCTGTTTCCTGATCCAGTGGTCTAAACAGAATGTCCTTCTGTGTTATTATTAAGAAGCTGACCGTAAAGCTCTGACAATGACAATCACTGATTCATTTTTTGAGAGTTTCATTTGAAATTATTAGTCTTTAGTTGTTAATTAATAAAAAAAACATATAAAACAACATCTGTCCAGAAGCAGGTAGATAAGTAAAATACAGTATTCTTTACACTTTACAAGCTCATCAATCAACATATTATTTAAAGAAAAAATTCTTAGGTTCAAACCTATTGTCATCGTTTGTTTTATTTAAGCAGTTTCTGTAATCAAATGATCCACTATAAAATCAGTTTATCATGAGAAACAAGATCTTTTCCAAATTGACAAGTTGACTAATAAGCTTTTTCAGAGGAATGTGGCTCATTTCTTTCATGTGGACATATGCAAAATCCACTTTTTTAGCTGTTTTTAGCATTTTGTTGTGTACCTGCTATTGCAACTAATCCACTATTCAAATTAGGAGTGCAAAAAAATTAGAACGCAGTCTCTCCCGGTGCTCTCAATATGTCTTTATATTCTGTTTGGATCATATTCTATTTAACCTGTTCAGTTTTCTGTATTTGCTTTGATGTTGCCTGAACTATTACGTCACAGTTTTTGCAACGAAACTGCCAAATAACGTCTGGACTTCCTAACTACAATTTTATTGTCTTCATTCTCGCCTGGCTCTGGGTCAGACTCTGGCTCCAACATGTAAGGATGGAGGAATAAGTCTTCCCTTCTTCACAACTTTTAATTCATTTGTAAATAAAAAGTTTCTGCATCGCTGTATAGTCGTAAACCCCTCTATCAAACTGTAATGAACCGGTCTGGAAGCTGGAGGGGAGGTCAGGGGAGGAGTGAAGTGCCTCATTTAGATTTAAAGAGACAGCCTCAAAACGAGTTGATCTGAGACACACCTCAGAAAAGGGATGAAAGAGGGGCTTGTGGAGTTACAATAAAGAGGAATTCAGACCAAAGCATTGAAGTTCCACTTTAAATAGACTATTTTACTCCTAATAATAATGCAAATAAATTTAACATTAATTAAGTTTCCATCAATTGAAGAACAGACTACAGAGCTTTGCTGAGTTGTGAACCCAACATGTAGCTGCATGACATCCTTGGCTTATTTTAGTATGACTTTTTGTTGTGCATGTACACACTTATTACATAAATGCAAGTAGCCTACCTGGAACAAGGGTGTTTTTCCAGTTCTAACTTAGCTTACAAGGTTTATAGATAAACTCAGATCTTCAATAACCTCCTTTCTGGATTAATCCCACTGTAACGTTTTAGACACAGTACGCCAACTTGTGAAACCTTTGTCCAACACTGAAATGTCTACGCTGAAGATGGACTAAAAAAAATCTACTGGAAGCCTCTTTTCAACGTATACATACTGTAATTCTAATGAGCTGAATAAATAAATTCTTTATTGTTTTATTTGGATCCACATTAGCTTCCACAGCAGTGCTTGTTGGTCTTCTCGGGGTCCATAAAATCAAAATACAAAAATACAATTAACAAGGCATTTGAATAAAATGTACATACTCATTTCAATAGTTTTAAACCCATATAGAGTTTATAACACGAGTAATTTATTCATAACAGAATTTACATAAATTGTCTAAAACATGCATGACAGACCTTTAAGGTGAAAAAAAATCACTAAGAAAACAAGAAAAAAAAACATTCACTTACCCAAAGCTTGATTCACTCTTCTTACATTGATAAATAGTTTTTTTTGTCAACAAATATTTAATGATTTTATGTAGACCTAAAGGTGTAATATTATGTGTTTCTCAGGCATATATTTATATTCTATACCATAATAAAGTAACTATGTCACCTTTAGTTGTTATTA
>JARVJO010000002.1:24077720-24091404 GCA_031762555.1 Cynodonichthys magdalenae
GGAGGTTCTAGACCCAACCGGTGGTTTCTGCTCTCCTGCCTGGCTGCCTCAGGACAGACCAGGATTTCTCAAACATGAGTCAAAGCAAGACTCTGGACATGTTTTTGATGAGGAGAACATTATAACATGATATAAAACTCAAACATGTTGATTTTACATGATATTGCCCCTTTAAATACATCAGTTTCAAAATATTGGAAATGAAATATGATCAATCTGTTTTAAGTATGATGGCCTTCAAATATGAACACAGTGTTATTTAGGATTCACTGAATATTTTTGCTCTGATAAGTTTTCATTGTGAACAGATATCATACTTAATTTTTTAATATTCTAATTTTTGTGTGCTCCACAGCTTCAGTATTTTTAAACACATTACCACCACATCTTTTTTAAATAGGTAAACAAATAAAAGATATTTTACCACAAAGAACATGTCTGTGCTTCTGTTAATGTGGAAAAAAGATTCAGTGCTTTTGTGTTTTACAGATGTAGAAATGCGAGCTGTATAAGTGGCTCCAAAAGACTCGCCTGGCTGATGTAAGTAACCGACAGCTCATAACGAGGTTCAGCAAGAGGACAGGGTTCGTGTTGAGTTTAAGGGTTTTATGTTTTAGAGGAAGAAGCTGGTGACAAGAGTTTGGGAGGAAAATGCATGAAAAACTTCTTTAAAGTACAAAAAGGAAAGCAGCTGCTCATCTATGAATCTCTTTTTTGTAACAAGAACCATGTCATCAAACACCCTGTTCAGGAAATAAAAACCACCTCGTTAGGTTTTTGGAAAACATTCAGTCTCTTGAACTTGTTGCAAATGTCAGTTTGGTAATAGGAACATCCAGACACACATAACCCAGGTGTCAGCTTTTGTGTCGAAATATTATTGAAATAAAAAAAAAATGAATTTTTTAAACTAAGTTTCTTCATAATTTCAGTTTTAGTTGTCCATGTTAAATAAATCACACTTCAGTGTAAATGTTTGGTTACAGAACAAATAAAAAAGCTTCACTGTTGGCTTCCTGCTGATTTAGACGAGAACAACAAACAAACACATTCTGCCTCTTTGCTTTATTCTGAACTTTATATCTCGCTGTAAAAGCCAAAGTTTGTTGCCTGTACTCACTCCTCGTCTGAATGTTTGTGTGTTGCTACCTGCTGATCCAGATGGGGGCGGGGCTCCAGCTTTCTGCCACTCAGTTGCCTCCATCGCCATTCGCCTGACAAACACGTCATCCACGCACATCAGGATGTTCTCAGGTTTGATGTCCGTGTGGATGATCTTACACTTGGCATGCAAGTAGTCCAGACCCTGCAGGACCTGCAAACACAATCAGTCCAGCTCAAACAGGTTTTTCCTTTCCTTTTGTTTACATACAGTAGATATACTCCTCCTCTACCTCGATCTTTGTGGGCTGTCTGTCCTTCATTCCTTTCATCTCTCGGGCACAAAATTATCTAATTAAATGTTTGTTAATCTCTAGAAAAAAATAATGTTATGCTTGTGTCTGAGTGTGCTTGTGTGTCTGTTAGCAAAATATCTCATTAACCTGTGGAAAATCACTGATTATGTATCAAACACTGATTCACTTTTAGAGTTAACCCAAATCAAGGTGGATGCTACAGCTAATCGAGTTAAAAAACAAACTGTTATAACCTGCTAATATTTGGTACACCAACACTGAGACGTTTTACAAGATCGCTCAATATCACTTTATTGAGATTGTGATTAATTTCATTTAAAAGTTTTGACCAAACTGTCTACAACTCCATCTGGTCTCATCACCATGATCTCAGTTTAAAACCTCGACATGAAAGGTGGCGGGCAGCAGTCATTCCTTTAGAAACTGTCAGCTCTTTAATTCATTCTTCTATTCATCTGCAGTTCATGTTGTGAAAAATGAAAAGTTCATGTGCTGATCAGGTGGCTGATGGGAAACTTTGCCTTAAATGTTTGTGATGTGTAAACATGTCTGCTCTTCTATTCTTGACCCGAGTGTTGAATTATCTGTGTGTCTAATCAGTACTGGAGACATGACAAGCTTGTTTTAGTTGGAACAATAACTATCCCTATCACAGCACATATTTACATAATGAATTATGTTTTCTTCTTGCCTGATTCTCCTTTTTTTCTGAAGTAGGTCGACTTAACCCTAATTCAAACAAACCACATGGCTACAAATTCAAACTCTTCATGTTTGAAGAAAATACATTTAAAAATTTAGATTAACCAGATACAGCTCACCAGAACAGATTTATTGTTTTGGGTGGGGGTCCAGGGGGGGGGCTCATTGGTGGGCCCAATGGATAGCCATTCATTAGAACTAAAGAAAAAAATCTGTAGCTCCTATGTTGATTAGCATTGGAGTTATAAGCATTTTTGTATGCATTTTTTAGATGGAGCCCCCTCCTCAAATATGGGATCTATTGTAAATCCGTTGCCTGGTGCAGTGTCGGTCGGACACATCTACATTCCTGCCAAATTTCATGTTGCTCGGTGCAGTCGTTTCCATGATACAGTTTACCAAAAATCACTGAAAAAAAAAAAATAGAAAATAGACTACGAGAACAATATGAGCCCCGCTTCATATGTGGGGGTCAAAATTAGTTAGAACTCCGTACAAACTCCAGAAAGTCTTTGAAAGGAGACCTTGCAGTAGGGAGAAGTACAAACTTACGTATGTACTATTACTCACTTATACAAACTTGAAAAACATGTAGTTATATTGTTGTTATCTTGTGAGCACAGAGACAAATCCAGCAGGTAAAATATCCAAGGAAAAAAAAAGGTTCACAGAAATAAATACAGACTTTTTCAAGGTTCTTGATTTCCACATGTTTCCTTCCATGACAGTATTTGAATGTCCGCTATAAAAAACTCTGAAGATGCTTTTATGACCAAACATTTGTCATCATAAAATGAAACGGTTCGATTGAATCTGCTTTCAGTGCGTTCAGCGGGACACATGGATTCATCACCAACACTGAGACTCATTGAATAACCTTGGCTTTCACACAATAATCCAGCTGATAATGTTTCACAATGTGGACAGCAAAACCCTTGATGTTGAAACATAACAGGAATAAAATCTATTTCTCATTCAAGAACAGGGTTTGAATTCATAAGAAATACGACATAAATCTGTGTTTCTCAACGGGGATGTAAGGCACCATAGAGGGTTCATTTATAAATGATGCATTCCCTCAGGAGCTTTATATTAGTAAAAACTTCCTTTAGTGATTTCTGTTAAGACGCTTGTGTGTGTGTGTGTGTGTGTGTGTTCATGTTTACCTGTCTGATAATGCTCTTGACACATGGCAGGGGCAGACCTTGGTAGTTGGATTTAATGATCCATTTCAGCAAGTGATGACCGAGCACCTCAAACACCATACACACATCTGGGAGGAGAAGTCAAGGACTCATTCTCACATCTTTAACAATCAGAGTCACACACACACACACACACACACACACACACACACACTTCCGATTGGGATACGTATGCCGTTGACTCCAGAGATCTTAAAGTCATCTATCAGCTGAACCACCATGTCTTTGTTTGGATCTCCGGGGTCGCTTTCTCTCACCTGGAGGACAAGATTATTGTGAGGACATGATACAGCTGACTGAAAAGAATGAGAGGCAGGAAAAGAGGAGCAGTGTAGGATGACTGGATGACTGGAGCAAGGTAAGAAAGAGATGAAGACACAAGATGAAGGACATCTAGGAGCAATGACTTGAGATAAGAACAAGAGAGGAAACGAAGGAACGATAAAAAAAAACTAAATGTCAAAGATGCTCACACATCGCAACAATTTGATCTCATCCAGGGCTGTTTCTGTGTAGTGCTGAGCGCTCTTCACCACCTTCATCGCCACAAAGTTCTTCACTCTGAGGTTCACACACAGACAGGACATTAGTTCATTTTACACTTACTGACAGCAGCAACTAAACTTTGCACAAAATCTAATTAAACGTGTTTGGTAGATTATTTCTTTGGTGTAACAATACTGATTGGTGATGAAGGTTATATCGTTGGAAGGCCTATTGATTTCTCTTTTAAATGGTGACACATTTGTAAGGAACATGCATTTGTGGGATAAGCAGTAGAGCTGAGTATGTGGGTTGCGATAATGAAAAATTTGCCAAATCTTCTCTGACAAAAAGTTTTTTTTGCTGCTGTTTTGAGCTTCTGGTATCGCCAATCAGTGTCCGATATAGAATTTATTGGCAATAAGCATTGTTACAACAAAAAAATAATCTACCAAAGACTAGTTTCCTAAGTTTATAATTGATGTTAGGGTTGAAAAAAGACAGGGATTCTCAAGCAAACCAGTTAACCAGCAGTTGTTCTGACTGCAACTAAAAACACTTCTTGACTCTATGAGAGCAATAAATGCAAATTATTTTCTATGGTTATTTTTATCTGCAGTATTATTACAGCTACTAGTTGTGCTGTTCCTTGAAATGAGAAAGAGTTGTAGCCGTTTTATCCAAACCTGGAAAATCACATAATATGGCAAGATGCTATGCTTAAAGTATGTGTTATGAAAAACTCTTAGCTACCAGTAAATCAAACTTTAGCTTAATCTAATATCTGTAAAACTGATTGAATAATAGTAATTTTAATGTCAGCTAATGTCAACTAGCTACTAATCTTGAATTGGATTGACTTGTAATGTTAATCAGTAGTAGAGGTACATATAATGTTTACTTTCTGAGAGTTTTATCAAAATTTATTTGCTGATAAACATGATTACATAGTGATCACAAGACAAACATTTAAGTAAAGGATGTGCACCTAAAATGTGAAAAACAGTGTTTTTAATTGATCCTTTATATGATACAAGATCTTTTCTTCCACTGTGAAAGTCAAAATAAAAAAGATTTTGCAGTTAACTAAACAGCATATATCGATAGTGTGAATGTTCAGATGTGGTACAGAACAGAGTGAGACATCAGTAAAACAGACAAAGACGATAAAAAAACTATGAAAATTTAGCTCAAAGCCTGACACAAATCCAAATAAAATCTTCTTTTGGAGTTCTGTATGAAGATGGCAGACACTAATGTAGAGACAGAGTGAATGTAAGAACCAGAATTTATCCAACGCTGCTTCAGCTTCACAATCGTAACTCAACTCCAACGTAGAGTCTGATCGCCGTTAATGTAATTAACACCAGTGAGTAAATGAGTTTGTGCCTGTGTGTGCAGCAGCTGGTGAAAGGTTACACTGATACGGTCATCCATCTGCTTTGGTTGCTACGTGAACGCAGCAAACAAAGTTACAGTTTTATACTGACGGCTTTGGTTCCACCGCAAGAAGGTGTTTGTTGCAGCTGCTGTCAGGGAGACGTGCAGCGATCCTGTCAAAAGGTGCATGTGTGGTGTGTGTGGTATATGTCATGTGTGTGAAAGCAAGGCGATGTGAACGTGCGTGTCAACTTGGGTATGAAGGTGCTTTTTCTGGGTCACATTGTGTTTGTGGTGAGCATGTGCACAATGTTTCTTTACACATAAGAGAAATTTAAAAGCTTACACTGGATTATAATGTGTGTGTGTGTGTGTGTGTGTGTGGGTGTGTGTGTGTGTGTGTGTGTGTGTGTGTGTGTGTGTGAGTGTGAGTGAGAGAGAGAGAGAGAGAGAGACTCACTGTATGTCCCAGCACAACCAGACTGTGGAGAAGTGGCCCCACCCCAGCTTCCTGATCACATGGTACCTTCCATTGAACAAATCCCCAATCTTCACTGGATGGTACCCTCCTGAGAAAGGTCAGGAAAGAAACGGTGAAGGTTTCGGCTGCAACAGCTGAATAATATGAAGACAAGAGCAGCAGCAAAAATGAACAGGGACAGTTCTCAACAACAACAAAGTAAAAGCTTATGTGAATTCAGACTTTTTACGTTGATTGGAAAACTTGTTAACTTTGTGAAACTCCTGGAAAGAGTGAGCATCTGCACCCAGAAGAAGATCTTTGTGCTTAGGCCTATGTTATTGATAATATAAACTGCAGAAATTGTTCCAACACGTTTACAAAAGCTAAAAGGGTTATGTTTCACAGGTAAATCAGATATTATATTTTCTACATCCAGTATTTGTGTGTTTTTCAACATTTCCAGACAAAAAAGAAAAAGGTGATGTGTGCCAGCTGTGGGTCAACTTCAGATACAGTCTGCATCATTATGAAGTTGAAGAAATATTCTTTGTGATAAAAATAAATTCATTAAACAATTCTTTGTGACCTGAAAAAATTTGTCTTTTTTTTGTTTGTTTTTTTACTTATGTTAAAATCATTGTAGTTTGCAGCAAAAACCTTTGTAAAGTAAAGCTGACATAAAACATAAACATATTTATTGTGTATTTATGCAATTCTACAGTTGTTTTATTGAAGAAATATTTGTTAAAAACACATTTGTGTGTTTATATGTTTATATGTGTGTGTGTGTGTATACATACACACACACACACATCTATATATATATATATATATATATACAATTTTATTATTTTAAATATCTAAGACTCAGTTCTGATTAATAAATATATGCATGACTATCCATCTGGTCAGAACTCATTGACTTGTATGAAAAAATACCTGTGAAACACAAAATACTTATTTTAAGCCACTGTTAGTCATTTAAATTAGTTGTTTACTTTAAATTTCCATAACTATAAAATTCACAATTTCCTCAGCTTTATTTTGAACCATAGTTTGTAAAATTCGAGCAAGAAATAAGAGCTTTGTAAGAGTTTTTCATCAGGATGACGCCTCACAGTCCATTGACATCCATTCATTTTGATGAGGCTCTTCAATGCACAGCAGAGCTCCAGTGTGTGCACGTTGATGTAGCTAGCAACGCGCTAGCCACGCCCAAACCAGTAATATCAATGGCCTATGCACTAATACTCCCCACACACTGTAATATAATGTACATTTGAATTATTTTCTTACACAAGTTTTTATCATTAATTTGCACAGTTTTAAGCTATTGTAGCATAGTTTGGTAATATTTCATTAATATGAACAAAACAACAAACAAACAAAAGAAATCTTAACATTAAAAGTTTTGAAATAAAATCAAGAAAAATGTCTGAAAATTAGCTTTTTTGGATTGAGAAGAAATACATTAAATGTTTAATGAATTAACTTCTAATTATTAAAAATAAATAAATCAAATAAACATTGTAAGCTTCAGAAATGTCACAAAATATGAAAGCCACAGCAGAAACTTGCACTCGACACTCCATGAGACATGTAACTGAGCTGCAGATTTCTAAAGAGACAAATAACAAAAATATTTCTAAAATTTCCATTCCAACAAGTCAAATGATGCTGAAAAACCTGCTGAAGAGTTGGACAGTATTCTGAATAGGATTTTTGATCTATTATTTGTCACTGTGTTGAGCTTTGTGCTCTGCCATCAGGCACACCCTAAAGGACTGTTGCAGATGTTTTGAAGTGGTGTTCTGTGGAAAGGTTATAAACAATAACTATCTTACCTGTTATGAACAGTTCTTTAAATATCTACAGTTTAATTCTGTGTGTAAAAAAACAAGCTAAAGGCTAGTCTGAATGTAGTCAAGACCAGAGTCAACAGCTGCTGTCTTAAAACAGCTTTCATACAGATTATAGTGGTTCATAAACACTGATGTTTCAACTCTTACACTGCGCTCAGTCTTGAATCACATGGGCATATTGGCAGAAAAACAAACATTAAATTCAAATAATTTCATGTAAATAACTATGTAATGCAAAAATCATATGACATAAAGGTGTAAAAATTTGTTTTTATAAACAGTTAGGACATCTTAAAAATATAAGTTTTTATAAGACAACAAAAATCCTCTTTGGTCTGGGCCTTGCTCAGACTAGTCAGTGGCTCATCATCTGAGGTTGTTCAAAGAGTAACTTACAACAGGTTAGATGATATTTGTCCATAACCTCTCCACAGAACTCCATAAAACCCTGTATACACTGTGCACTGCTAAGATTATTGTTCATAACCAGATTTTAAAATGCTAAATTATTGTTTTAATGTTCTGATACTTTTTTTTTGGTTTGGTACTCTGTTAAAATCAGCTAGCTTAATATTAAATGAATAAACTATAAAACCAGTTAAACATAACGAGTATTTAAATTAAGTTCAATAAAAGGGGCGAGGTTAAGAAAAAAACATTTTTTGCAGAATTTTCAAACAATGAGACTGATTAAAATAGCAATTTCTTCATTAATCTGCTGTCAATCATTTATGACAAACTTCAAATGATTCTGCAGATCACACGACATTTTTCTGCAGAGTGCCATAAAGCTGCCAGCATCCATACGGTTTACATGAAAATTGACCTTTATTCACTTTGTGTACATGACAAATATGACAAATAAAACCTGGTGTGAAAACTGAAGGGAGTGTGAACCGTGTGGCTTTGAGCTTTCACAGCCAACTTTCTCAACAACAATTGATCTGCTGCAGGAGAAAACAGGAAACAGAAAAAAGTGCAAAAAAAACACAAAAACAAAAACACGTTAACTTGGCCCAGCAGTGACAGCTGACCTTTAAAAAGTTAACTAGTCGGGGTGAAGTGAAAATGTTGTAAACCACCAGGTATTACTCATAGAATACAAAACAAATGTATGGAAACAGTACTGAAAGAACATTTACTGTGTCCAGATGGTTCTAAAACTCGTTGAAAACAATTGATATGTTTGACTTTTTTGTCAAAAACTGCAGAAAAACAAGAAAGATGTGAACTTTTCTCATTTTTCATTTACTTAATGAAATGAGAAATGATAGTTTGACATTATCAGAACTTTTTCCACATAATAGTCTAAGATCAAGCTTCTATTTAGAGCAAAAATGCCTAATGATCAAAACACATCAACATACACTTTACAGCCAGTTTTCTTTTTGTTCTTTTAAACAGACAGGACACACAAAGAGAAATGCTTTTCAGGATTTACAGAATCCTGTCCAGTTTGGAAAGCACACTGCTGCTTTTCCTTTAACTCTCTAAATGTTGTGAAACCTCTGCCACCGTGAGCTGCAGCAGAAAATGGGGCTGCTGCTCCTTTCTGGCGACAAGCAAACAACCTTGAAATGTTTACGGCACGTTAATGGTTACAGAACACTGCTGCAAATCCAGTCAGGGTAAGGGAGAAGTAGAGGAGAAGGGAAAAAAGGTGGGGACAGGTGGGGACAGGAGACAACGAGAAACAGGACAGCTGTGAGGGACACATGTAAAGAAGTGATGGTCCAGGTCCAGTGCAGGTCTGACCTTTGCAGTAGTCTGCAGGGTCCTCCTGCTCCTCATCGTCGGAGCCCAGGATCTCCTCCTCAGGCTCCGGGGGCCCTGCCAGCTCAGGGGGAGGTGGAGGGGGTGGCGGGGGAGGAGGGGCGCTCACTGGGGCTTTCTGCTGGTTTTCAGGTCTGTCAAAACAACAAAGAGCAAAGTTTTTAATAAAAAGTCCACATTTTAACTCCTTTTGTTTTCATTAGCCATGACTCATAAATGCAGCTGTAGATTTAGAGAAAAGTAAGGATGACTAATATAAAAAAACACATTTTCTCTGTATTGTATTGTAACTGTGTTTTTAACTAAAACCTTAGTTCAAGAAAAGTTTTACATTTGCTGTACAGACTGTGCTTAATTTAAAGCAACAAGAAGAAACTGTTTGTGAAAATAAAATAATGTAAATAAAGAAAAAAAATTTCAACCAGGGAACAAATACAATCATAAGCATAATGACAAAAATGTTCAGGTCAGAAATATACAACAAGGATTTTAGCAAAGAACAAAATTAACTTCATCATAATGTTGACTGTTTATCTATATTTCTGCATTAACAAATGTTGCTCCAAGTTTTTTTGATGACAGAGAGAAGTTTTAATTAATGCTTCAAAATGAAAGTCATATCATTGCAACACTAGAAGTTAAACATGCAAAACATTTTTCACAGAGATGGTTGCTATCAACGGTTTGTGAATATCCTTAAAAACTGATGGTTTCCAGATACGAGACAATGCACTTTATTCAACCTGCTATAAAGTCAGTGTTGCACCAGATGAGCTAAAATACTGAGACCAACATGACGGATGAATAAAGTGGTCACAACTTAAACACAGATTATCAACAACTTTGTTTTAAAATAGCTGCCACTGTCAGATGTTTTAAAGTCACAATACAACTTCAATGTTCAAAACCCTTGAAACAATACAAACTAGTTTTAACTGGATACTAGGTAGAGCTCACAGCACAGCAAAAGTGGACAGTGAACTGACAAATAAGATCTGGACTTAAAAGGAACATTATGAAAACCAGCTGCTTTTTAAAACACACATCAGAAAAGTGGTGAAAGGGGGGGTGGTAAAGTTAGAATAAGGAGGAATTCAGACCAAAGCATAGTAGTTTCACTTTATTAATACCCCAACTGAAGGATTTAAATGAGCACAGTAACAGGAAGTAATCAAAACGTTTTTTTAACACTACAGAACAAAATGCAAGTATCCTGATGTAAAAGTCCAAATATTTACCTTCTGCCATCAAACAAACCCCTGAGGGAAACTTCTACCTCTTCAGCTGCTAAACAGCCCACTATGCCGTTCAGTGCTGCTAGAAGTACACACTGGGTTTTCAACTGTGACCCACAACTGCCAAAAACTGCAAAAATGTGCAGTGGTGGAGAACTAAATTTCACTCCTGAAGCATTAAGACTGAATCAAACAGACATTTAAAAGTCAAGCAGAAAAGATAGAAATATAAGTGCTAATTCATTTAGCCACTAAAAAAATCTCCTTTCACATTACTTAGGAAATTATTAAAAGATATAGCTGTTACAGCAGTCATATATTACATATTCTTATTGAGGTTCTGCAAAATCATCAACTTTCAGCCAAGGCAAATGAATTATGCCACAAAACAAAGGCTAAGAAAAGTAAAACAAACACTTTAAGCTCTGTCATCACATACACAGGCAAAACCATCTACTGTCATATAAACACCAGAAAATACAAACAAAACAACAAAACCAGAGCTTAGAAATGTTCATGAAGCTGTGACACAGTCCCAGACACATGATGGAGCCTCGGTGTGTTGCTATGGCAACAGCAGGCAAGAGGGGTAAGGGGTTGAGGACTTAAAACATTAAAATGGTGGCAAGGCCAACATCCACATCCACACACACTGGAAGCTTGGGGTGGTGGTGGTGGTGGAGGGGTTCACTTGGTACAGAGATTTGATTTAATTTGTAACTCCGTCACACACAAACACACAGAGTTACAGACTCAAACACACACACTCACACACATACAGAGGCTGTCAAAGGCTTGTGCCCTTGCAGTAGGGTGCTCCGTTTACCAAAGCAGTCACGTAGGGTGTTGTACATCACAACTAAGAGCCCGGAGCTTTTATACGGCTTGTCTTGCCATTGGCTGTATGGACACTTAGCCTTCCCCAACTTCCTGCAGCTAACCTGAATGGTAAAGCTTTAACACAGCACACAGACGCCACAGTCTGAAAGACGAGCAGAGGACAAACGACAACGGAATAAAAAGGAATCCAACAAAACAATGTAAAGTCTTAAAAAGCTTTGGAGATGAAGACAAACAAGGTGGAATCTCACAGACAAGAAGAAAAAAACAAGGAGAACCGAGACACGGAGAAATTCTTTGAAAACAGCAGCCAAAAAAGACAGGTCTAATCAGTGGGAGGTAGACACACAAAGAGGCAGGGAGACAGACAGGAAAACACATTATGCAGGCAGAATGAGTTCAGAGACAGAGACAGAGCACGTGAAACAAAGCAGAAAAACACAAAAAGAAATGGAGACAGACAAATGAAAATCAGCAGCTTAGTAGGCCAAACTAAATAAAAACTGTAATTAATCCTTGTACTTCAATGAATAGTGTGCCGTTCCTTTTTAATTACACTGAAAAACAGACAGGAATGGACCAAGTAACAAAGAAAACTGAGATCACACAAAACAATAAAGCAAACAGTTATTATATACATTAAATTACAATTAATTGTTTGTGGCGCTAGTGTTTCACAGAAAACCACTCTGATACTACTACTAACGTGGTTTAAGTTTAATAAATTATCAATAAATTTGGACAAAACAAATTATATTATACTTAGTAATAGAAAAAGAACGTTTGATGTTTCATTTAAAGTTGATGGTGTTTTGGGTGTTATTATTGACGAAAACCTGACCTGGAAATCTCAGAAATTACTTAGCAAAAATGGCAAAATCTATTGCAATGCTATATAAGGTGAGGGAGTTATTTAATTATAAAGTTTTGTTTATATTATATAATGTAATAATTGTTCCACAGTTGATTTATTGTGTTGAGGTTTGGAGGAAAACATGTCAAACATTTACAAATTCTATTTTTATTTTGCAAAAAAGAGCCATAAGAATTATCATCAGAAAACATCGAAAATATTATTTCATCAATTGAAATTATTCAAATTTTATGAGTTGGTTGATTATAAGATTTTGCTCATTACGTATAGGGTTCATAGAAACACATTAACTTTGAACATTTAATCCAAGTTCATTAAGAGGGAAAGTATGTGTCTTAAAGATCTTAAAGATTAAAAATCTTAAAGGATTTGAAATGTTTGTGAAACCTAAAATTCGAACGAACTTGAAAGAGAGAAGTACCTCTGTTCAAGGAATAAAGCTGTGGAACAACTTGGATAGAGATTATAAAAATGCCTCTTCGATTAATTTATGTGAAAGAATGGTTAAATTTGATTTGTTGAAGTGATATGAAATTACATAATAGGCATTCATACAAGCTGCTGTTTGACTAATTGTAAATATTTTTGTTTTGCTGATCATTAGTGTGAAATCGTTATTTATGTATATGTATGTGTGTATATATTTTTTTTTTTGTTTGTTTCTTCTTTCTGCTCCCATTCATTTAATGATATTGTGTTCATGTTGTGTTGAAATTTGTTTTGTTTTTAATTAAATGAAATAAACATTAAAAAATGATCAACTTATGGATAGCTCACTTTGTGGTGTCAGATGGGAGTGTATATCTACAGCTGATTAACTTTTGGATTTAAATGGATTCAAGATGGCCACCACAGCTAACCAGCTTCAACAAACCCACGAAAGATTCTAACTCAGTCAGATCTACAGATAATGAGCTAAAATTTAGAGTGAGACAACGATCAGGGATCTGCCATTCTTCAAGGAATGCTAAACTGGGATTACATCAGTTTGTTTCAAATGTAGCTGAGAGGTCCAACAGTGTATTTCCACAGCAAAGCATCAGCTGTGATTAGTTCACTGCAGAAAGGTGTGCTAACCTAAATTACTTCTCTTGTAACTAAAACAGACAAAACACTTCTATACATACAGTATGTACTTTATCTGGTTTGAGAAACTAAAACTGGAACTTGATTTTATCTGGTTTCATGGTAAACAGCTCATGAAAACATAAAATTACTCATCCTAAAATAAGGAATACATTGGGATAATATATTAGGGTGCAATGATAGAGAAAATTCACAATGCGGTTCAATACTTTAGTCTCACGGATAAATATTTTGTTGATTAAAAAAGGAGACATTTCTATGCTCTTCTTAACTTTTAATTTATTGCAATTAATTATGAACATTTGTTTAACCTCAAAAGTACAGTTTTTAAATTAAATGTTGCTGAAACAGCAAGTTTCTCAG
>JARVJO010000002.1:24092533-24115205 GCA_031762555.1 Cynodonichthys magdalenae
CAATCACATTCATACACTGATGGGACACATCAGAGGCAGTGGGGGTGAAGTGTCTTGCCCAAGGACACAACAACTGAAATGGGTGGGGGATCGAAGCGGCGACCTACCAGTTCCAGTACAACTCCCTTAACCCCTCCTCCACTGTGGCAGGAGTATCAGAAATATCTGAGAAGACGCCAACAGCAGGAGGAGGGTCGGCTGCAGTCACAGCCACTACAAATTATTGGACAGCGGAACAGCTGATCGAGGTAAATGTTTGCTAAGTCAGAACTTATTTGACAAATATATTTCCACCATTCATAAAATCCAAAAACCACCTCAAGCAAAAAACTTTTTGGCGAAATTTAAGGAAGTTTTTGCAAGTTATGCCGTTTCCATCCACCTTTTTTAATACAATACTTCAAAATGCGTATAAAAACGTTGATGGAAACACGGCTATAGTGAGCCTTCTTAGTGTGGCCAGCAGCACAGCCAGTCATGGCGGTCATGGCCTCAAACAACTAGCTGGGGCTTCAATCATTCAGCCTGATAGATGTACAGACGAACCCACAGGTGAGAACTCCACCAAGTCACGGCACACAGTCGAAGCACTTTAATCTGGGTTGTTTTATTGCAATCAAACTGATTTCTGTCTATTGTTAAACACATGACTTCTGAGTCTTTGCATTCATTTTTTAACCAGAAACAGTTGGACTACATGCAGCAGCTGACAAGAGTGCTCTTCATACTTCAATCATCAATGCAGCTTTAGTATGTGGAGTTATACTGTATGTACAGTGGACCCTTTACCTACACTGTGTCCAGCTCGGACCATAAGTTCAATTGATTTACCTTTAAAACCAAACATTCATCTTCATAAAAGAACAGCTGAGTCATTTTAAAGAATCTGTCCGCATGATAGATGTCTTTGATTTGAAACTTCAGTCTAACTTAGCGAAGCTTTATATACAAAGGTAAACAGTCATAAAGGTAGACACTGTTGTGTTCTCAGGATCCGTTTCAGGGGTCTGGACAC
Source organism: Cynodonichthys magdalenae (assembly GCA_031762555.1). Classification (NCBI taxonomy): domain Eukaryota; kingdom Metazoa; phylum Chordata; class Actinopteri; order Cyprinodontiformes; family Rivulidae; genus Cynodonichthys; species Cynodonichthys magdalenae. The sequence continues at coordinate 24,093,549 of JARVJO010000002.1, forward strand.
CTTATTTTGACGTGACAGTTTGTATTTATTTTGTCTACATTTTAACAGATGATGCATTTATATTGAACAAGGGTGACATCTGTGCATTTGCCTATGCAATGTTAGACTTAGAATCTGTCTGTTTGTGAGTCTAGAAGTGATTCTCTGCACAAACACAAAAATGGTGAAGTTATTTTGAGCATTTGTAGTAAAAAACTTGCTACTTTTTTTCTCAGAAACAATTTTGATTCATTTTGTTCAGGTATTTTACGTCACTGTTCACTTCCTAACTTTTTGCTTTTGCACCTTAATATGTAGACATCTATTTATTTATTTTAATGACTTTAACATGGAATTCTGATTTAAACAGAAATCAGACACAGATAATCAATATAATAAATAACTTCTATTCAGAGACCCTCTCTGCTTGCCACTACACAACTAGGATAAACTTTAATAGATTATATGGACTACTATTGCATTTATAGATATGTCAACATTTCCTCCAACCTTAGAATTATAAAAACACAAAAGTGTCTTAAAGATGCTCTACTTTTTAAAACAAAGTTTTCTGTTGTTTTCTATGAATAAAAAAATGCACTAATTAAAACATAGAACACTGGACCAAGTCTTTACCCTCACTAGGGTCCTCAAGAGATCATGGGAGTTTGTTAATCCAGTCTACATGTGATTTGTGGACTTGGAGAAGGCATTCAACCATGTTCCTTTAGGTTAGGGGTGCTACGCGAGTATGAGATTGTGGGTCCGTTGTCTGTCAGAAGGGGAGCTGGACTCTGCCAGGGCTGCTCGTTGTCACTGATTCTGTTCATAACTTACATGGACAGAATTTCTTGGTGCAGCCAGGGGGCAGAGGGACTCTGGTTCAGTGGCCTCAGGATTCCATCTCTGCTATTTGCAGATGATGTGATTCTGTTGGAGTCATCGCTGGACAGGTTCGCAGCTGAGTGTGAAGTGGCTGGGATGAGGATCAGCACCTCCAAATCTGGGTCCATGGTCCTCAGTCAGAAAAGGGTGGATTGCTCTCTCCAGGTTGAGGGTGAGGTTCTATCTCAATCAGAGGAGTTCAAGTATCTTGGGGTCTTGTTCACGAGTGTAGGAAGTTTCCGGTCTGTTGTGGTGTAGAGGGAGCTGAGCTGTAAGGCAAAGCTCTCTGTTTACAAAGGAAAATTTCCACCTTGGTGGACAATAAAGGTTTATCTTATCTTATCTTATCTTATCTTATCTTATCTTATCTTATCTTATCTTATCTTATCTTATCTTATCGGTCATTCTACGTTCCTACTCTCACCTATGGTCACGAACTTTGGCTAGTGACTGAAAGAACAATATCGCGGATACAAGCCGTCGAAATGAGTTTTCTCTGCAGGGTAGCTGGACTCTCCCTTAGAGATACGGTGAGAAGTTCAGTTCTCCAGGAGAGACTCAGAGTTGAGCTGCTGCTCCTCCACATACAGAGAAGCCAGTTGAGGTGGTTCGGGCATCTGTAGGGATGCCTACTGGATGCCTCCCTATAGGGAGGGGCTTCAGTTATGTCCAACTGGGAGGAGACCCCAACGAAAACCCAGGACACGCCGGGGACACCTTGGAGTCCTCCCAGAAGAGCTGGAAGAAGTGGCTGGGGAATGAGAGGTCTGGGCCTTCCTGTTCAAGCTGCTGCCCCCACGACCCGACTTTGGATAAAGCAGATGATGGATGGATGGATGGATGGATGGATGGATGGATGAATGGATGAATGGATGTTGAAACATGCAGACAAAAAATATTTCAATTAAAGTTGCTTGAACTAACTTGATCCAAAGTTATTTTTCCTGCAGGTCTCTTGAATCCTTGATATGCCTTGTTGCTAATGACATAACATCGCCATCACTAACACACCTGACCAGCGATAAGTTGTGTACAAAAGCTGACTGCACTCAAGTTCAAACTTCATGACTCATCCTTAAACATATTTTATTGTCACCATGGTAACAGGTATTCCTTAGCAACAAGAGCTCTGTCCTCCACTCTCAATGTTAAGGCGGGGGTTTTCAGACCACGGCGGTCCTTTAGCTCTGCATCTCCATCTCAGTGCGGGTGTCTACACTTCTGATTCATTCAGCACTCAGCTTTCCTTCTCTCTCCATCTTGGCCCATGTCAGTAAGACAGCTGACTCATTCTCTGCTCTCCTCCAGAGGAGCCGTCTGTGTGCAGAACTTAGATCTCGCAGCTATTTTGAGGATACAGCCTGACGTCACAGGTGGCACCGCTCCTACATCTTAGTGTGTAGCCACATACTGTGGCGATATTGCAGGATTCTCTCTTTCTACCTGCCATAGGTTGCACATACTGTACTGCCATTCGCTGTGCAAGAGGTTCCTGGCCTAAAGTTGAACTTTATGAGGATTTTTACCTGGTACATAAAACAAGGACATGAAGAAAGGAGTCAAGTATCTCAACAACAGTAAAATAATGAAAAATAGGATCTTTGCCATGTTAGCAATGAGTCAAAGAAAAACACTTCAGACTAATAGATTGATCAATTTAAAAGCCAGTCTAAACTTAAATATTTATTTCAACTACTTTTACATTATATTCATCTGTTTAACTGATGCAGTTTTTAGTTCGCTCTGATACCCGACCAAATTTGTGATGCTACAAGTAAAGCTTTGTGGCAGATGAATAGAAGTACACTGCCTGGTCAAAAAAAAGTCGCCACCAAAAAAAAAAGGTCACACTCTAATATTTCATTGGACCATTCGCTGTGGCATTGTTTCGATAGGCTTCACAAGCTTTATTTCCATCTAGTGTTGCATTAACTTCTCACCAAGATCTTGCATTGATGATGGTAGAGTCTGACCTTCTCCAGCACATCCCAAAGATTGTCAACGGACTCTGTGGAGCCAATTCATGTGTGAAAATTATGTCTCATGTTTCCTGAACCATTCTTTCACAGTTCCAGCCTGTGCCAGTTACAATCCTGGCAATGTCATCTTGGAATATGGCCGTGCCATCAGGGAAGAAAAAAACCCATGGATGGAATAACCTGATCCTTCAGTATATTCAGGTAGTCAGCTGACCTCATTCTTTGAGCACAGACTGTTGTTGAACCCAGACCTGATCACCTGCAGCAAAGCCTTTTTTTTCCAGTTAGCCAATGATTTGTCCCTTCTCAAACTGACTGACATATTTTCCACAACCACAGGATTTCCACATGGTTGTTTAAGAAATGAGAAGCAACTCATTGCACCAGTCGGGGTTAAATAATGTGTTGCCAGCTGAAAGATAATCGCCCATGCAGTAATTATCCAATAGGAGGCTCGTACCTATTTTCTTAGTTAAATCTGGGTGGCGATTTATTTTTTGGCCAGGTTAGTGTATTTACCATATAGTGCTACAGACTAGTGCAAACTTTCTAAGTCGTCTGATCCCATATTAGTGGAGAATTTTAACATGACTGGATCAGCTAATAACATAACTTATTTATTATGCAATTATTTGCAGCTGCAGTTTTAATTCCTTATTCACTCACTCTTTACATAAAGAGGTGAGAAGGGGGACACAGGGTAGTCATTTTTAATGAATTTGGAGTCTGGTACTTTATAATATTGTGCCAGTTATCCACAGTTACATGTTGCATAAATAAACCCCTGCAGGATGCACAGGAACACACACCTGAATCTGAGCTGAATTAATTTGCTGGTTTTGTCTAATAACACATTATTCTTGGACATAAGCTGTAATTAAATTACAATCTTTAACATACACACATTATGAATATTGCATAATAAAAGTTATTAATGCTTTTGTATCATCAGAAAGTTGTTCTTTAACCCTTTTCCTGACTTCAACCGTTAACTGCAGTGGTGTTATTAGAAGAAGATTGGGTGGAATCCCATCCCAGTCACTGGTTGAAATACCACACATGGGCTTTAAGGCACAAATGTTGGTGAAACTCCCTACTGGCAGCCAATCGATCATAGCTCATCGTCTACATATTACTGACTGAACTATACAGTACAGTCATTATTTTATGTACAGTTCCACTGAAACATAAATGCACAAGAAGAGAACCAACAAAAATGAAAACCTAAATTCTGCTGGGCTGAATATGTATGCCGTTGCTAACACACACAGGAGAATTAGCATTACCAAACACACAACTGTGTCTAAGCCACCCACCTCATATGAGTGTTTCTCTGTCCTGTATCATAAGAAACAATTAGTTTGTTGTTCCATTGTTTGGCTTGGATTGAAACATGCTGAGCTGCTGGGTGTTTGCTATATCTTTGATCGTGCAAAGCAATTTATATATGATTTACTCCTCCCTCTATAGTGAACTCAGTGTTCTGACGACATCAGTGAGCCACAGAGCTGTGTATTGTTACATCCACCCACAGTGACTGAGGGAATCCAAGAAGACATGCATGTAAAATGCTCATCTGAACCCAGCCTTTAATACTTGTTAACTGTTAACCATCTATTCTCTTTAGTCAATTAGTGTTTGGGAGCATTACATGGTATAAACACATTTCATCTGCCCCCTCATTTCTAATGTAACACCTAAAATCTGGCCATGGTAATTTATTGTAGACAAACAAATTATTAAGTAAAAAAAACTTAAGGAAAAGAGTATCACACTTTGACATTTGAACAATGAGTTACTTCTTGTCTTGTTCTTCTTGCTTGATTTTTTTGTTAGTAATCTGAAGCTGTAACAGCTACTTGAGTTATTTAACAATAAATTCTTGTGACTGATCAAAAACAATACTGATCATTGACTCACACTTATTATTCTTAAATCAAACCGATCCAGTCAAAAAACTCACTGTTTTACTTATGGTGATACAATTTTTAATGACTGATAAAGATTTATTTTCTAAGCCACTGTTTTAGGTCTATTTTTCCAGTGCTAAATTGTAAAAGGGCATTGGTGATGCTATCGCTGTCCCCGCCCCTGCTCGGTCTCCCGGCGCATCGTGCACCTCTGTAACTTTGCAAAGGCTGTGTGTGCGGCACACCATTAAAATAGTTTGTTTATCTGTCAAGCTTTTGCTCTCTTACTTACATTTTCACAAGTTATAAAGTGTACTGTCACAAGCCCACTCGGACCCCCAAAGCATTTTTTAGTTCCAGTCATTCACCCAGTCATACATACATTAAAATGATAAGTGATAAGCTACATTGTAGCCTCAGCTGCCCTGGGGCTCACTGACAGAGGCAAGGCTGCCATGCACCCTCTGACCACCATCAGTAGGCAAGGCGGGTGAAGTGTCTTGCCCAAGGACACAACGACTGAAACGGCTGGAATGGAGGATCGAACCGTCAACCTTCTGGTTGCAGAACGACTTCCCTAACCACTCAGACACAGACGCAAAAACCAAACTGTTTTGCCACCGGTGGAACAAAGACTGCTAAGGGGTTAAGGACAAACATGTCTGCTGAGAGGTTAAAGGATGCTGTGATTTTATATGGAATATGTTCTGACCAAATAAAAATTACAACCTGTATTAAAAATAAGTAATAGCACTTTTTGAAGCCTGCTGCTTTTTATGCCAGAGTTTTAAACTAAAGTTGTCATCATTAAAATCCATAAATCATGTAATCCTCAATCTCATTGGAAATCACAAGATGTATTAGCCGTCAGAGTATGGGTTGAGGATGAATCAGCTTCTAGCACACTAAACTGTAGCTTTTGTGTTTTCTAAGATTGCGTAGTTGTGGTGGCCATATTGTGTTGACCCCAAACTTTCATCAGTTATAAAGATATCCAATGACTGCCTTCTGAGGGTTTTAATAAATCCATCCAGCGTTTCTTCAGATATTTTGGTAACACAACAAAGAAACTAACACACACAGGAAAAAATGTTTGGCCTTCCTCAGAGGGCAATATTAAAGATTCATCTAGTCATCCAATAAGTTATGATGCAACATCCAAACAAGCAACAACAGCAATCACTTGACATTCTGAAGAAATTTGAAGAAAAAAACACAAACGCCTCAAGGCATTTTCCACAGTACAGCTAAGGTGTGGAAAGTTTATTAACAATAAAGAAAAGCTGCTAGGACTACCTGGTACACAAACCTGTGTAGAGCTATTTGTTATTATCTTTAATATCATTTGTAACAACTATCTATTTGGTTGAAAACGTTGTAGAATTTCATTTATGACATGATAATATTAGTTTTCAGACACAAGCTCTAAATGGTTTTTATTAATCATTGCTAATTAAACAGGATGTCAGTGCTAATAATAACATCTCTACAGCTCTGAACTGTAATACTGTATATGCTATAGATCTGACAAGAGACAATTCAGACCTGTCATATAAACAAAAAGAACATTTTGTTAAATGCTGTCAACTCAAGTGAAACTACTAAGGCCTGAAAATTTAGTACTAAATCAGTATAAGAGATAAAAGTGGTTTTGTCTTGATCAGATGCTCGCACTAACACAATGAGAATGTCTCATAAATAGCAGTGATTATCACACCCCCTCTGAGATGACATTTCCAAACCTGGCTGGTATTTTCACCTCATAAAATGAAAATTAATCAGCTTCAGGATGGTAAATGCAAGCATGATTCACAGGCTCTATGTGTTGTAGGCAGAGCAGGATCAGCACACTGGAATCCATCAGCGTCCATCGGTTCTTGCATTTTCTTATTTACAGAATTAAACTAAAATTTAATAAATCTAAAATTGTAAATTATATCATACCAACTGTTTGCACCTACATTTTTAAAGCAAAGATGCAAATACAGTAAATTTTATATTTTAATAAGTTAATACACAATGGCCTTTGTCAACTTCAGCTGTGTTTTCTGTCTACACTGCTAGTGACAAAAAGAAAAGTTTTGGTCTTCCTGTGGATAACTTGTTAACTACTGTCCCAAAATCTTGTAAAAATGGCCTTTACAAACAAATAATATCCTAGAAGTCCCAGATTCTGAATGCTGCTCATCATCTACCTGAGTCGGAGGGCTCTGTGGCGCAGACGCAGCACACACAGAGCCAGTCCCCATTTCTTCTTAAAAGTCAAACTTGACATGAAGTCCATTGGACAGAGAAGGGTAGAGGACAGAAGAACATGAAACACAGCTCCTGCTCTCTGCTGCAGACCCACAGATACAGCAGTGAACGAGCAAGATGAACCCAGCCCTAAATTCCAGCAGAAGTCACATGAGTCTGTGACACCCACCTGCTACATCTCCATCACAACACAGTTTGGACTTCATGAATACACAGACAAGAAATGCACACATGGATGTGGAGTCCTGAAGTTCAGTATGCATCCTTTGGTCCTTCACCTTAAAACCTGACATCACTAATGGTTTCAAAGGGGGGAACGGGGTTGTTTATATGCATTTTCCATGCACATAGTTCAATTCTATACCACAACCAAGTAACTATAACTACATTTACACTGCAGGCAAATGCAACCCAAATCAGATTTTTTTGCCCCATGTGACCCATATCGAACAGTCTAAACACGACAAACCAGATTTTTTCAAATCCAACCCAGTATGTGGTACTGAATCGGATACATAGGCCTATCTGATGTTTTTCAAAGTGAACGCTCATGTCACATTCCATCTGACTTTTTCAATCCGTGAGGTGGGGGTGAAAAATCGATGAGACACTAACCTCGAGTCATGCTGTTTAAATCTGTAGCTCCATGTGTTTACAGCTCCAAAACTGAAGTCCAGTCTTTTTACTTTTCATTTTCCATGTCCTGGTTTACAGGGAATCCGCAGAAACATATGATAGTAACATTCAACTTCGGTTGTGAACCGTATCGATCCTAAAGTTCAATACTTTACTTCCAGCACTTTGTTCCAAAAATAAAATGTTTCACCGGAGCATAAGGTCAAAGATATAAACACTGAACTAAACAAGCATGTCAGATAATTATTTCATCAGCTCCGAATGGACAGCAACTTTAGAATCAATATGCTACGAGTAGCATGTTTAGCTAACTCTGTAAACAAACAGCTGGCTGAATGTGACGTCACTTCTTTTCTGCACATAGTATTAAGACCTGCAGTGTTAATGTAGCCAGTGTTACCTTCAGTTGTTATGAAAAAGCTGTATATATCAAAAGTAACTTTAACTTTGCATCATCTATCTAAACACCTTGAAATTAGCCTCTGGCTCTTTAAGAACCTCCTACTGTTTCCTACACTCCCACTTCACAGCAATGCTTCATGTTGTTTATAACCTTTCGTAGGAGCGTTGTAAGATGGTGGTCTCCTAGGCATCCAAAAATACATTTCCATGATGAAGGCATTTTTTTATTTAGAAAAGGACTGGACTGAGAAGTAGTTAGTATTACAAGCTCAACAGACGTGCAGTGGGGGAGGGGTGGTCTGTGGGGAAGGAGTTTGGCGGTGGACTGAACTCCAAGGAGGAGCTTTGGGTAAATAGGCAGCTCTTTGAACGTGTTTAAGCAGCTCCGACTGGCAAAATTCAATGACTTCTCAAACATGCATGAATGAGTCAAAGCAACACTCTGGGTATGTTTTTGATGAGGAAATGACATTAGAAGCTCAAAATTTCATTTTGCATAATACTCCTCTTTAATAGTTATTGCCACTTGCATAGCAATGAAAAAAATAATAATAAATTCTATTTTTTTTTCCAGTGTCAAGCAGTCCTTACAACAGAACTTTTTAGAAATTGCATTTTCTAATTTAATAGCCAGCTCATGACATAGTTGTCTGGAGCAAAAAAGTAACAAATATCAAAGTCAGGACAGGAAAAAGACCAACTTCATAACTGGATGGGCTAGTAACTATCTGTGAAACCATGTTGACATGACAAAATTATCCCAAAAGGCTGAAGACAGGACAGATCAAGTGTAAGTACTTGGTTTAAAGCAACCTGCTTTAATACATTTGCACAACAGTCATTTCATATTAAAAACTAAATATAGACTAATTGTAATTTCTTTGGAATGAGAGGTGAAAGGTCTTCATTAACAGAAGAAAAAAACAAGAAAAGAAGTCTAGTTTAAAAAAAACCTTACGATCATACTATGTCCAGGATGAACGAGAGTCTACACATAAGTTAGAAGAACATGGTTCTAAGATAATCAATGTAAATTCTGACTCAATGGAGAACATCAGCCCACTCAACAGGACTGACAGCAAGCTTCTATTTTTCTGTACACCAGTAAAAGTCAATCAATGACATTTCTTTTAACCTCAGATCTGTCTCAGAGAACACAAAAATTAAAAAGCATTTATAATTTTCTGTTTATAAAGATTAGAGATGAATCAATAGATCTGTCAGCTGATTAGGCTGATTGGTAACTTGACTTATGAGTGTCCCAACTAACACGTTTTTCAAAATATGAGCCTATTAGCCAATTGTTTACTTTGAGTTGAGAGCTAAATTTTGGGTTATGAGCCAGCTTCAGACCCCCGCCCCCCTCCACTAGTTGGTGCAGTGAATGATACAGTAAACATCTGCCACAATATCCACCCAGCATCCCATGTCTCACTCCTTGGCTTTAAGCAGTTAGCTCACAGTGGTAGCATCAGTGTTATGTTCGTATTTGTGCTTGCACATATTTATTTTCAGTTCAGCCTTTCTCCTCCACTTCCATCAGCATTTTTAAATCCTTTGATCTCCAAGGTAAATGCAAAACATTACTTAATTACACCAGTTTATTTTAGTACATTCTATTGTATTATGTTTTTACACAATAGTCGTTATTTATAAGTACTTTTTTATTTAAAAACATGTAACAAGAAAACTTTCAGTGTTTTTGGGGTGGTCCAGAATGAATTAATGGCATTTCAATTCTTATCTATGGGGAAAATTGATTTGACCTACTTGTAATTAGAGTTACGAGCTTTGTCACATAATGAATTAAACTCGTAAGTCAAGACCCCACTGTATATCATCAGCCACACCTGAGCATATCAAGATGATTAAAAGGCTGGAGCAGCACACTGTTATTAAAACTACAGCTTTTTTAGAGTGCTTCCTGAAGCAGTGTACCTTTCACATGAGGGTCACTTTAGTTAAATTTCTACCTTTTAGAGTTTAATTTATCTAATTTGTCACACAATTTGCTTCTTTAAAAACTAAATAAATAACTTGCACTCAAACTGAGCACTCAACAAATTGTAGCCCAGGTAAGAATGTGTATTTATATGCATTGAGCACCAGAGACACGTCATTAAATCATAAACAACCTTTTTGAACCTGAAAATTTAGCAGATTATGATGTTTATAAATATGATATGTTAGATGTGGTCAAAAACTAATTGGACTGAATGGAAGCCTCTTTTAGGTGTGTATGTACAGTAATGCTAACAAATTGATCAAATATAAAACTTTTAAGAGAAATTTAGACATAAAAAAGTTTCATAAGTTGGCACAAGTTGTCTGAAACGTTTTAGTGGCAGGGCCTTCATTAATGCAACCTGGATTACTTTTCTTATGTTCAAAGTCAATTACATATCAAGTTTAGTAAGTTTATTTTTAATTTTATGTGCTTTTTATTGAACTTTTCTTACAAGAGTTACAATAATTTACCAAATAAATACTAGATTTTTCTACAATGTTAGTGAAAAAGACTGCTTTCTTTACCAAATGTTTTTGAACCTTTATGTCAGAAAACCATCCTTCCAAAATCTACCATGTAGATCTGTTTCTGTTACCAAACATTAATTGTGGTTTTAAAAAGGCTCAGCTAAAACAGCTTTTTTACATCAAGATTAACATTTTAGGAACAGTTCCACAAATAATGCAGATGATAAGTGCATTCATTCATTCATTCATTCATTCATTCATTCATTCATTCATTCATTCATTCATTCGTTCGTTCATTCATTCATTCATTCATTCATTCATTCATTAAGAAGAAGAAGAAGAAAAGAACTCTCAAGTATAAACTCAGATTTTGTGTGGAACAGCTGTTCTGTAAATTATACACAGTACTGTCAGATCTGGACTAATCTGTTAATAATCTTTTCTCTGATATGCTTGTGCAAATTTATTTTACATTTAAAAAACTCTTAATTCTGCAGCCATGTGAGGCTGTATATTATTATTAAAGTATTTAATAAAAGTATAAAGTCAGGCAGACACAGGAACATTGATATGTGATGTTGTAGAGCTTTTTCAGTCCTGTTGGTGAAAACATGACTTTCAAACTCTTTGTAGTTTTTCTGTGCTCACTTTAAAAAGAACCGAGGTTACAGCCTGACTTCCCTGGCTCTGAATGAACAGCTGCTGCGCTCACAGCCACTGTTGGTGCGAGACTCAAACAAGGTTTTTAACGAACAACATGTTGGGAGTATTTAGAGTCAATTTATCACACAGCAAACCAATCTGCATGTGACCCTCACCTTCTCCCAGCCTTCCTCTCCAGCGTACAATTACACACCCAATCACAAAAATCAATAACAGCAAGCTGTTGCTAATCCAACTTCTCTGTTAGATTATACAAGTGTGGTGTGCAATTTGACCAAACAGCTTAATGAAAATATATTTTTTTTAAATCAGCAACAACCTCTAAAAACAAAAGCCTTTCTTGTTAATTATCCAACAAAGAAAACTCAAAGTTTTTTTCTTAATTTTATAAACGATAAAAGTTTAGCTTTCTCACCCTGTCAAACAGTGAAAGACAGGTGATAATGGTTTTACTGGTGTCTGCATGCTGTGTTAGCAACACATTTCATGATTGATTTCAGTGAAACCCTCAGAAAGTAATCATGGATGTACATGTAATCCCCATTAGTAAACACAAACATTGCTATATCTCAGTTACTTTGACTTGTTTTAGGTTAAAATTTGACTGTAATAACTGAGAGACATTCACAAGTTCACATACTGCGTATCATTTTGATAATATTATACAATAATGAGCTCAAACTAACACTATTTTCAAGATTTTACTAGAATGGCTACAACCCCATCATTACAAGCCGTGTCACTAACTCTATGCATCAATAGCTGTTGGTGCCAGGTCACTGTTGTCAAACATGAGCCTTACGTGTGTGAAAGCATGTTCTACTGACATCTTAATAAGGGGACAAATAAAAACATTCACTTGTGACATTGCTGCAGTAAGAGACCTAAACATTGAACAGTTTCCAAACAAAACAGATGAACAGTTCTGACAGTTTTATAGCAGACTTAGTCCTGGAGGTTACAAGCTTTACATTATTGAAGTGTTTGTTTGGTTTTTTTTTTAGATCTTTCTTTTTTTTTTTTTTTTAGAAAGTTTGACCAAAAGTGCTGCCCACAATAAGAACGTGTTATCTTTCTAAACACGATGATTTGCAAAACAACACAAACAAACACTAGCATGGCCTCAGACCCAAACAGGCCATTAACATTCCACTGCTTCATTGCTGCAGTATCAGTACAAATCAGTCCACCGGTGACCTAACATTACCCACAACACTGCGCAAGTCTGCAGAGAGTCATCTATCTTCCTCCTCCATCTTCCTTCACTCTTTGCTCCCCCCTCCTAGTTTGTATCTGTCTATCTGAGGCCTTCTTCTGAGCTTTCTGCTCTCCTTTCCTGTTCTCTGCTCTATCGCTATCTTACTCAGTTTCTTTCTTCAGAACTCTAACCCAGGCTTTATCATCTTATCTGTAATTCCTCAGCAAGACTGACTCTCCCTCAGGGTTTATACATGCACTGTGTTCCTTTAACACAACTCTTAAATTAGTCCTCCCCACTCAAAACCCTTTATTCATTTATTTTATAGTCTTTCTTTTAATCAGTTTCTCTGTTTGTACTGAGTATAACTTGTTTTGTGAAGTTGACTTCAAGAAGACAAATATGCTGATGGCAGATAGCTGCAAGCTAATGAGAGAAAAGCAGAAATTGCATGCTAAACAGCTACACACATCAAGACAATAAATCATACCAGGAACTAAAAATGTTCCATTTTATTTTCCCTTCAGAATGACCATACTGTAAAAAAAAAGAAAATTTGGCAGAACCCAAAATTGTTAGGCAATAAACTTCAGAGCATTTTTAAGTTTTGGATTTCAACTTAACTATTTAAGTTTTGATTTTGAGTTTGCCAAACTTTGATTTCCATGTTTTTGTAACTCAACAAAAAGTTGTAGTAAATTAAAGTTTTCGGTTGTAATAATTTTGAATACTGAGTCTTCTAATTCTCAAGAAGTAGCAGTAACTTAAAACTTGATGTTGTACAAACTATTATTTTATAGTTTGCAAACACTTAAAATTATAGATTGTCAACTATAAATCCTTATTACTGTGAAGTTCCTTATGAGTTACAGTAACTTAATTTTAACATTGCATTAACAATTTATTTGTCAATATAAAGAATTAGCAGAATGTAATCTGCTAAAATTTACTACATTAGCATCACCACGTGTCAACTTAGACAACATGTCCATCGTCCATCGTCCATCGTCCATCGTCCATCGTCCATCATCCATCATCCATCATCCATCATCCATCATCCATCATCCATCATCCATCATGATTGGTCCTTGTTGACACTTATCTGTACTGGCCCTGTTTCCTTTACATGTCTGTGACACAGACCTTTCACTTATGGTGTCAGCTACAGTCAGTAACTAAAACTTAACACAAATGCCAAATCAAGCCTGAATGTGACAACATAAGAGAACACAATTCAAAATGGTTCATGAATCACAGATTTAAGTGTTTATGTCTTTTTCAGAGGTGAGTTTTCAGAAAATTATACATTTCAGCAACAAAGAGGCGGAGCCAGAACTCTGATGTCTGAGCTGATAGGAGGATAAAGCAGGAAGAGGGAAACAAATACTTTCAACTTGTGTTTCTGCCCATTTTGTTCTTTTTTCAAACATATTAACACTAAAAGATTGCACTGGATAAATACAAACCAGAAGTATAAGAGCAAAAATTATCCCTGCGAGCTCCTTGTCCTATTAGTTCACTATGCATTGAACTTAAAAATCTCACAAAATCACGGCAGTTAGCAGCACTTTCATCTGTTACAAAGACCTACAACTTAGAGATATAAGTACTGACAACTCACAAAATAATGTTTAAGATTACAACTGCCTTGGTTTATTGGACCGACTTAAATTATTGTCCCCAGTATGTCACACTTATTTTTTCCAAGTTTTTTTCAACTGAAAATTGTTTTTCATCCCAATAAAACAAAGTTGGATTTTTTACAGTGCATGTTATATACTGAATATACAGCAAATCATTGGTGTAAAAATAAAGCTGAAGTTTATCTAAAACAAAAGACCAAATACATCCATTCTTTCAATGTAAAAAACTTTTTACATCTTGAAAAGGAGAATGTTAAGCTGATGTTAAATTTGTTGTTTTGGATTAATACAATAGAACTGACAGAGTATTAAATATCAACAGGTGATATAAATATTTAAAGTATTAAAAAACTAGCAGTATTCCTTGAAATAAACCATATCACCAGCTCCCTTCCATGCCAGAGGTGTCATTCTCAGAAAAAAAAGTGTTATAAATGACCTACTATTCCCACACCCCATTAAAACCATTTTTTTATTAAACTGACTGAACTATAACCATTTATGTGTTGGCTAATAATGACTGGCAGTGGTGGCCATGTTGAATTGGGTTGTCTCCTAAAGTTCATAACTTGTAGAGGTAAACTCAATAACTATTTCCTGAAAGTTTTATTAAAATCCATCCAGTGATTCATGAGGTATTTTGGTAACAGATGTGAACACACAGAGACAAGGACAAAAACGTTGTCAGATGTCATCTGATAAAATGTGATAAAACTGCCTTCGTATTAGGAATTTAAAATACATAGGTTATCTTCAAGCTTTAAAATATAAAGAGAGGGAAAATAAAGTGTTTTAATTTAACTGTGCAGCAAGAAGTGCAGGAATGCTTTATGTGTCAACAGAGTCGACTCACAGAAAGACACTAAATATAGAGAAGCAACAATTCAAACCAGGTCAAATGACAGGTTTTCATGTGGAGTCATCCTGCTTTAAAACATCATTTTCACAATGTGCTCTTTGCTTTGGCCAAATGAAAGAAAGTGTTTTCACAGTGGAATGCCGTGAAGATGGAAATGGAATAAAGTTCACTCCTCATTACTAGTTAAAAAAACAAAAGTGGGTGGCAGCACAAACAAAGAACAGAGAACTAATTATTCCATACAGAGGGAGTCTGAGTAGGATCTTAAACTGACTGTAGTTTCTTTGAAGCGCTTCACTAAACAGACTAAACACTATGAATTATTTTTAACCCATTATTGCACACCTAATAATGACAGTGTTGCCTTTGATTTCATGATGCATGTGATGATACCAACACCAAGCAGATCAGGTGCCTGAGTACTGATTACCTGATCACACCTTGGGGTATCACCATAGTGATCAACAGAGTTTTGAAAGGTGTCTTGTTCCTGCAGACTAGATGCTTGACTCAGTGATTCCAATCACTGATTAACCACACAGGATTTTGCTGGACAGAGAGGAAATTCCCAGAGTTATTCCGTGGTGACACAGCTCTGTTGGTCGGGTTAGACTAGTTTTCAAAGCCTGAAAGCCTCAGAGGAGTTTCACCTTCACACACACCCACAGACACTTTTATTTACTACATCATCAAAAGCCCTTAACGGGGTAGATAGGAGGGAAGGAATGCACGAGGCATTTTGTTTTCATCTGTCTCATGGCTGGAGGCAAAATAAAACTAAAACAAGGTGTCATGAAAATAAAATATGAAACACTGCTTTCTTTCAAACTGAGATGAGGATTGGTGGCATTGTATGGAAAGTGTAGGCCAACAAAAAAGCTAGTTTGCTAGCTTGTTCACGGCCATGCTTCATTATTAGCTGTTGTCATGTTGCAGCTTGGCTGATGCTGCTCATGTCTGGATACGCCCTGTGCATGACACTGTCTGCTTATCACAGTGTTGAGAGTTTCTTTGGTGTTGTTGCAATTTATTTTGTTTGCTTATGAATTATTTTAGTTTCTTTAGTATGTTTTTGTTGCTAGTTAGGCTGAAAATAAAAAAGCCTCTGTTCCCTCAATTCCCCTGCTCTGCCACACACCTGTAGTTCATCTGCTCAATAACTCACCTGTTGTCCCTCCACAATCACCCCTCCCAGTGTTAGATTCTCAGTGTTAGCAGTCAGATTCACTTCATGCCTATATGCATATTAGTTTTGGTAATAAACCTACTGGAACACATCACTTCATATCTGCCTGCTCTCTGTCTGCATTCACCTCCACATATAATGCAGGAGAAGTGACTGAGTAACTGACCACACTGGTTCCTCTGGTGCTTTATCTGTCAAATTATTATCACCCAGCAACAAAGGCTAAATTGTGATCATGTTTTTGCCATGTTTTGTGTCTGTTTGTTTGTCCATAGGGTTTTTTTTAAATTTGCAATTATTCATTGAGATCGCAGATCTCTTTAGCATGGAAGGCCTGGGCCTGAAGGCAACCTATTGTACATGTTTTTGTGCTGTGGGGGAAACAAGAGTACCTGGAGAGAACACATGCAAGCACAAGGAGAACATGGAAACTCTGCACAGAAAGATCCCCGGTCCGAACCGGACCAGGATCTTCTTGCTGTGAGGCATCAGCGCTAAGCACTGAGCTATCATGCTGCCAGCAAAATATCTCATAAACCAGTGGGCAAGTTGTAATGAAATTCTCAGAAAGTAGTAATTCGATGGACATTTAAACTGATTAACATTTGGAGTCAATTCAATTGAAGGTGGCCACTACAGCTAATCAACAACAACAAACAGCTGTGAGTAAATATTTGTATTTAAGAGACACTATACCTGACAGAACAGGGCAGCAACAATAGGATTTTTATCCATCATATTTTAACAGTCAATTTTAAACCATTACTCAAACTACATGAGCTACCTAGTTATGCAAGAAAGCCTGCAAACTTTTCAGCTTTGGAAATTTAGTCAACATTTTTAATTCTCAGTCTTCGAAGGACACAAGCTCTCCATCAAAGAGCAGTGGCTATAAACTGAAACAGCACACTAAAAGAAGCTGCTCGCGTGCAACACTTCGATATCTTCTATCACACAATCCTCCTTGATCTGTCTCTGCCATGTCTCCTGTACAAGGTTACACAACGGGGATCGTCTTCCTTAAAGCGAGGGCTCTTAAAGATATTTGTCACCAAGCCACTTCCTGCCCTTTTCAGGCTCAACTCGTCCATCCATTTTGTTCAGCAGCACCTGCAGTCAGTCCACTTTGTCTTTCTGTTTACAAACATGCCTCTGCACAGTCCAAATGAAGCTCGACTGAGCTGTATCAGTGTGTGTACGTGTGTGTGCAGCATATGGTGCTGAAGACACAAAACTAGTGCTGATTTGTCTCAAAACAGAAAACTAAAACAGCAGAAATAATGCACGCACCAATTAGCATGTTCTGGCAAATCATTGGTTCACTAATTTACTAAAATGTTTTTGAGTATTGAAACAATCAACAGTCCATTTATGTTGGTAGTGAAACAGAATGTTTTCATCTTTGTCTGATCATGTTGACGTTTTTTTTACTGGTTCAGCTTTTTCCATTCTGCAGCCGACTTATGCAAATTTAAAGCATCATGTTTGGGCCACACTGTAAAAGCTGCACACTCCTTTGTTACTGTTGCAGCATGTGACGTTCAAACACAACATTAAAGCTCAGACGAGGGTTTTTTTTCTGGACTGGAATTGAACAGGGAATTGAAATAAACCTTAATGTTTTTGTGTAAGATATTCATGTGGTAGGAGTTACACCACGTATAAGAATCGAGGTAGTTTTATGTTTGTTTGTTTTTTATTTGTCCGAAGCATTGCACTCCAATCATTTGAAGGAACTATACTTTTAATCAATATAAAAACTACAAAGCACAGTTTACAGTACCTAAATGAACGAGGTTGCTGGTTTGCTTAAAAGTGACAATGGCCATCTTGGATTTTGACATGGCAGTCCAATTTGTAATTGTAACCTCTCTTACACCTAGATGCAGCCACACACCAAAATGGAAGTCAGTAACTCATTTATTTTTCAAGTTATTCAGCTCACAAGATGAACGGACGGACGGATGGACAGAGGGTATTCCCAAGCCCCGTGTTCACTCTACAATGGAGAACAATGAAAAGACTATAAAATAAATAATCATTTTAGAGAGACAAATAGTTTGGAGTAATTCTCAAATACTGTCATTCCTTATAGTTAGCCAATGTATTGCCCAGATAAAAGTGATGATTAGCATCTATCATGAATGAAATGAGTTTGCTGGCTGCAGGAGGCATCACCTTAAGTCAGGAACAAATTAATGAAACATCTGATATGTCCACCATCTGATATACTTGGAATTGTGTGCAAATTATGACACTCAGTGCATTGTGGCATCTTGTAAACTGCAAAAAAAAATTCAAAAAGGGGGAAAAATGGAAAATTGATCAACGATTGCAATCCAAGACAAAGGAATACGAGGAGAGAAGCTTTAGAGGGTATGTAGCTGACAATATAAAGTAAAAAAATTAAAACACACACAGAGACATTAAGCCTCAGTCCAGTTAGCAGGCCACTTTAGTTAAAAAAACATGACTACTAGTAAGAAAATCATTTAAGATCATTATTATTAAAGAGTAAAACACTGAGCCAGCGATATTATAATAATACAATGAATAGCAGCTCCATATTTCTGCCAAGTCCCTGAACATGCTTTTTATATTGGACCAGATTACATTGTCTTTTTCTTTTTATCTAAGCAATACAAAACAATAGACTGGTTTCAGTCACTAATGATGATAATACTGTTAGAATATTGAGCTCATAAACTTGAAGGGTTTCTGTACACAGGTTTAACCTCATTGTACTGATTCAAAACGTGACTGAATATTTCGTTTTATTTCTCATGTGCTGAATAGTCAGAGCCTGACAGTCATTTGTTTTCATTGTTCTAACAAAGTGCAGTTCCTGTTTGATTGTGCTTTTTCAAAATAAATAACAATCTAAAAGAGGAATCTACAGACAAAATGTTCAAAACTAGTTTACTAATGTTTTGTACAAAATATATCAATAAATATGTTAATCTTGGGTTGTTTTTTTAAATTCAAATTACAATTACACTTGAATAATGTTGGGCCTAGATTTTCTATTTTTCCTCCACAGACGGTGAAGCATGAGAAGTTTGAGGCCCACTGGGTTATTGGAAGAACTCTGGAAAAATCCTGTCAGTAAGTGAGGAGGCCTACAGCCCTGCTCATATGAGAGGGCAGCAGTGCATCTGAGCAGAACTCTGTTGTTACCTGATACATGATGGGAGAAAGCTGCATTATTCTTAATTACAGACAGCAGCGAGTCAAACAAAAGAAGGTGGTTAAAGCCAAGTGACTGATGTAATCCACGAATGTCCCATTACTGGAACTAACATTATAAAATATATAGGAAAATTATGGATTTTGAATTTGTGATGGACTTGTGTATCCCACCTCTCTTACTGTGAGGAGACAGACACCTTTAGTCTTGTGACCCGAAAAGGAAGAAACAGGTAAAGATAATGGATGGATGTTCCCCAGATTTAAAATTCTGTTTTCTTGTCTTGTTTAAATTCTTTAAACATTTGGCAGTTTGATCTACACTCACTGTCACTGTGTTTTTCTTCATGTTAAACCCCACTGTATGCAAAACTACTCCCCTCTGTGCCCAACGATCTGTTTAATAATCATGTCTGCTACTGTTATAGTTTACTTTGGCCTATCAGTGTGTCCACTGCAGTAGGTGTTAAAGTGTGCCAGTCTGGGACTTGGCACAAGGTTTCTAGATGGCAACGGCTCTGAATATACTCAGCACAGCATCGGTAACTACCTGAGTCATCCAGTCTGCCAATTCCTTACCCTCCGGCACCCTTCAAATCAAGCTTGTTCTGCTGATTTTTGCACAGCGAAATACAAAATGTGAGCTTTGTGTGCTTTGCACACACTTCACCAGTCACGGCCATCCTTTTAGATTGACCTGCATGGAAAAGAGCACAGCTTTTGGTCTCACATTTGCCCTGTCTTTTCTGTTCCTGAGACGCAGAAAGCTGAAGAGATGAATGCTCTTAATCAGGATTATCTATGCAACTGTGCACAAAAATAACATCCTGTGTTCACTTTGATCTTGGAGAAGAGGGTCTAATTAGGCATAAATGGGGCAAATTATTAAAATGTGCAGCAATCTCTATTTGGTAACAAGGCTGAGCTGGTTTCTAATGCTTGTCATGTTCCAACAGTTCAAACTGAGTTATGGTTTGTCTTTCATAAGCTTTATTATGATATATTAGATTATAAAAGGTCAAAATGTGAATTATGACCAATAACAGGCTTTATGTTCATTGCTCTTTATTGGCTCTTCTGTTTTTACCTAATATACAATTAGACTAAATAAATTAAAACTGTTTTCCTGGAATACAAAGCAGTAACAATATGCATTGAGGTGCGTCATGTAGGGAGCTGTTGTTTTGCATTAATCTTTCTGCTGGTTGAGCTAATGTAGATGTATGTTGACAGTCCTGCTGTGTAAACCTCAGCACCACAGACAGTATATGCTGGGGTAAGAATATATTATTTTCATATATTATGTGTATATTGTGTGTTAACAGTTCTAAGGTGGTGTGTACTGTACATGCTCTGCTTTAGTGGGCATCTGAAAGAATTAAATATGACACAATGAACCGCTGCATTCCACCAGGCTACCATCTCACTGCAAACAATAGGAGAAACCAGCTTAGGATCCACAGACATGGACAGAGAGGCAGGAGAGAAAACATGGAGCTGCTGAGGATGGTGGAAAATTTCAGGACCAAGCAAAGGGATGTGTGTGGATGAAATGATAAGCATTAGGAGGACAAGAGGGGAGGAAGAAGCTGAAGTGTTACCTTTCAGGGGACGAGGATTTCTCCGAGTTCACGGACATGAGCAGAGCCTGTTGGCCGCTCTGTGGCTGAGGGACCACAGGAGACGGTGAATAGAAACAAAAAGCTGCCTCCTCTCTTATTTTTTTCTTCTTTTTATTGTCCTCTTCCCGTCACTGCTTTGTGTCCGATTGCAGGAGAAGAGAGGGTTACTGCCTCCCTCCGCTTCTCCTCCTCTTCGTCCTTTTCTCTCTCCTCTCTGTCTCCTCTGTCCTCTTGCTTGGAGAAGGAGGATGGGGGACGAGGATCCAGGGAGAAAGCAGCAGCGGAGCAGAACTCAGGCAGACTGGATGTATTTCAGCCTGTGTTGATGTGTGAGTTGATAGCAAGAGCAGCAATGTCAGTCAGGCGCCCCTCCTCATGCTTCAGCCTCCTTCCTCCCTCCCTTTCCTTCCTCCCTTCTCCTCCTTCACCTTGCCTCCCCCCCCTCCCCTGCTTACACGGATGCTCCTTCTTTTCTCCCTCTTTCCTTTCCTTCCCTCTCAGGGGTCTCCTGTTGACCTGGCTGATGAAATGACTTCACAGCTCCGGATCCCCAGCATGTTCGCCTCCTGTCTATGCGTCTCACCCTTCCTTGTCTCTCTTGTCTAGCTGGCTGTGTCAGGCCTTGTGCAGCTCTGCACAACAACAGAGCCCAGAGTGAGCTGGAGCCGTCCACTCTCTGCACAGGCAGAGGGGTGTCGGCTCGTCACACACGCAGATAAACCGATGCATTTTTCCTTAAAGGCACACACACACTCTCCCCTCCTCCTTTGCTCAGTTT
>JARVJO010000002.1:24127373-24149768 GCA_031762555.1 Cynodonichthys magdalenae
TTGTAGTGAATACCAGCCCGCACGCACACACACTCCATCCCCCTCACACACACACACACACACACACACACACACACATTGGTACAGGTAAACATTCAGACGGGTTGACATGTATGAACTTATCTAAAAACACAACCAGAAAAAGTTCATACACTTTTATCCCTAGACCCAGCATCCTTTGCAGCTCACCAAGACTCTCTAAGATGTGTTTTTTATTTTTCCACTCAAACAAGAACATTTATTTATTTATTCATTTTGTTAATGGCAACAGTTATAATTCTAGAATACTGACCAACCTGCTTTCAGATCAGACCAGACATAATTACGTTTGCATATATTCATCCATTCATGTTCTGATGGTGGTAAGCTACATTGTAGCCACAGCTGCCCTGAGACACACTGACAGAGGGGGGGCTGCTGAAGTGTCTTGCCCAAGGACACAGCGACTAAGAGGGGTCAAACCAGCAACCCTAAGATTGCAGGACGACTCCCCTAACCACTCCACCGCAGCCACCTAATAGGGTGTAATAATTTAAAAAAAGATAGAATGTAATCTGCACTACTTCCTTTTATCCTCCTCTGGTTTTATAGAACAATGAAATGTTTTATCAGGCAAATTTTAAATAAAACTGATAAATTAGTTTCAAAATCAACATCAGAACTGAGTAGGTTTGTTTGGTAAGTGTCTTGTGCAATAGTTTTGCGTTATAAATAGTACATGTGATATTTCACCAATTAAAGGACAAATTTCACAACAGGCAATTTTTTGTAACTAGTTTAAGATGTAACTTCCAAGGTAGTCACTGTCTGTGTGACATAAGGAAATGATCAAGAGACAAAGATCCACAGTAACTTTCCTTGAAGGGAAAAAGGGGAATTTTCCTGGCCACCCCTGTGTGAGCAGTGGTCCTAGTCTGACCACCCCTATGAAAATTGTCCGACTGGTTGGTGATCAGTTCATTCTGACTTAATCCGTTTCACAAAGGCCAAACCAGGCTGAAGAGGTGCAGCTAGGTAAATGCTCGTCCACAGATTTCTTCAAAAGATCATGAGATCGATCACAGATTCACCGATTCTACAATGGGTAAGCTGCATGCTACTTCTCACCAAATGAAGAACATCTTTTAATGGAGGCTTATGAGGAACCTAAGCACATCATACTAAAGAAATGAACAACTTTAAACTTAAAACAGAACTGTAGAGTAAAAAAATGCGATGTTCAAAATGGTATGTCTGAATAAATGCAGGAATCCACTGGATTTCTCTCAAAAACCTTATTTTTGTCTCTGACTCCAGTTTCAGCAGTACACACCACAGGCCTCAGTGACCTTGGGAGAAACCCTAAACAAACATCCCAGTCTGTCCAGACTGGATCTGAACAGAGACTCTGCAAAAACTCTCACAACTTCTAAAAACATCAACATTATAACCTCTTCCGTCTCTTCCTGGTTACAACCCCCGAAGGTGGTAACTTTTATGTCAGACGTAGAACGTAGCTCATTTTTGTTTATACAGACAGAAAGAACACTGATATCACACAGAGCCCAACTCTGTCTGTTTTAAACTTACTGCTGCAATGATTTGTAATGTTAAAATAATAATAGTACTTGACTGAAGGTCAAAATGAATCAGTGGTATTTTATTACAGCCTGATTGAAAAAAAAATCCAAAACAGGCAGAATCACTGAAACACATTGATTTCTGATGGACGTGACGTCTGACTGAACAGATAAGGCACCAGGTTTAACTAATCTTGGATAAAGCACAGGATAAATCACCATGGTAACTTATGAGCTTCTGCTTTTGTGAAATCAAATTAAGGTTTAATTCAGACAGGATATTTGGAAAATTGGGCTTAATTCCCTATCCTGGTTTTGTGAAACAGCCCTTATCAGTAAAAACAAAACCTTCACAATGTAAAACAGCACTACTGTGTTGAAATTAATTGTTTTACCAAAATCAATTTAAAATATTGTTAGAGATATTAGAAATATTATAGGGGCAATATAAAGATTGAGATGTCAAAGTGACAGCTACTATTGATCTGTTTCATTCATTGTTTGAAATGTTTAGGAGCTGATTTAATATTTTCTCTGACTTCTATGTTAACAAGAAAAAATCTATCTTCTGCCCTCATCCTGCTAACATTTAGCTTTTTTCAAAAAACTGACTCAGTTCAAGCACTAACATGTAATAAAACTGAAAATACAAGAATTAAACTTAGTTTAAGAGACAACTTCACCTGCAGACAGTGCAGAAGTCCAAGTCCTTCCTGTTATAATCTGCAATACCATCAAGTACCACTAGAGGGCTCTGTTAGTTCATGTCAGTGTGCGCTTGTTGCTTTTCAGGGTCCATAGTTCAGAATCACGTCTCAGATCATTTTCAGTCAGCACCATTAACACTTCTGCCTGTCCCTGTAAAGGTAGAGAAAACAAATGATTCTGAAACTACAACAAACACTGACAATAATAATATTAATAACTGTTAACATTCATCAAAATATCTGCTAACTAAATTGTTTTTCACTCTGTATTTACCATATTATTTCAACAAAGGGACAATTCATGTCCACTGAAAGAGTTCTGTAGAAATATTGTGAACAATTAACATCTTACCTGTTATAGATAGCTCTTTCACAAAACGTGATCGTGAATTTAATTGTGGGTGGATATATACCTGACACCCTGTTTTATTTTACAATCCATGCAGTAGGACACCAATCATCACACTCCAACATAACATATATCTGAGTATTCAGAGATATACTGTATCTGCAGCTGAAACAGGAAGCCTATGCTTCCCAAAGTTTTCAACATTAACATTTAAATATAATGCTAGAATCATTATTGCTTTTAGAAAAATGGGTTTTTGGGGAGGTCACCTCCCAATAAATGTCATTTTGGAAATTATAACTACACATCCAATACTATTATTTTAATACTTAAATACAGTACAAGTAATAATATTATGAGTGAGTTTAACTTTTATCAAGCTAATTTTATAGTAAGATACTTGTACTTTTATTCAAGCATCACTTTGAGATACTTTATACAACACTACAAAAAATAAATCAAGTTACTTTGATTTCTTGTGTGAACTCAGCTTTTTAACATAAATTCATTAATTATAGCAGGAATAATGGTTGAAATGGCTCAAAGACTGCAGAACCCCTGGCCTAACTGCCAGCATGTCAATACAGTCAGATTTTTTTTTACAAACATGTTGTTCAAAGATCTATCTACAACAGGTAAGTTATTTATTTCCATAACAATGTAAAATCACATATCAAATGATTAGAAGAATCAAGTTATATTGATTTAATTTACTATATTATTAGGCCTAACAAGTAGCAATAGTAGACTAAACTGCTGGTTTGGTTGCCATTTCTTAAAAAACATAAATCAGTGAACATAATAAATTCTAAAAATAATCAGAAATTCAACTAAACTTCCATTAAAGGTACTGACTGCAATATCATCCAAAACATATATGCACAAAATATTTTCTTAACTTGATGGTTTGTGTTTCATTAAATTTATTACTAAAAACTTAAACTTAAATTTAAAACTGTTGTCATCTTTTACATTTATTTACCTACAACAGCTGATGTGACTGAAAACAGTGGCGACTATACAGAAGCTCAAGAGGTTCTATAATTTACATTAAATTGTATACTCACGCTCTGCTTTGTTATGGTAAAAGTGCTTTGTTTATGCTGAGTGCGTACCCGCATGTCTGCGTGTTAGTATGTTTGGAAAATGACCTGATAACTGTTTGATTCCACAAACTTTGATATAATTTATTCAGTTTATTCTTCTTCAAGAAGCGGTCATGTCAGCTAAGACTAAATGATATAATCTTTTTAATATTAAAAACAAAGACAGGTTCCTCAAATGATTGTCTTAGTCTTTGATGTGATTTGGTTTCCTTCCTTTCCCCTCTAGCCTCCTCCTCCTCCTCCTCCTCATCATCAGTTCGTTACGTGTTGACCGGTCAGACCTTCCTCCCCTCTCCTCCTCCTCCTCGGGCTTTTTCCAGGCTCCGTGTCATACCACGGCTAATTTCTGAAATTCCTGCCCGGCTCTCGCTTCAACAAGCGGCTTCAGGAGACGAGGCAGCAGGAAAGAAACAAACGAAGGAAAAAAAATCAAAAATCTGACGGAGATTAATTAGAAGAAGAAGAAGACATATGATCCTCCACCTGCTGCTCTCCTCGGACTCCTGTTAGACTTTTATCAGGTAAGTTTCTCTGAACACTCGTGAGCAGCTAAATCTACATGTCCTACCTGAGACATACCTCAGATATCTCACCTTTCCCCGCATGAATTCGCACTTTTCTCCTGTAGTTTTGTAACTCCAGCTGCTCTGACTTCCTTTTCCTTACGGGAACAAGCTGACATCAGGGCGGTCAAACATTAGCTGGCTGTCCGGCGAAACTTTTACCTCCAGCCGGATATTTATTAACTCACAGAGGCTTTGAAATCTCTTTTCATTTATGAACACATCGGATTTAATCATCATGAGGTTAGTTTCGGTGAGTTTGAGGAAAGAAAATTAGGAATAATTAAAAACATTAAAGCAGAGTTACCTTATTTACACAGAAAGAAAGACTCAGAAGACCAGTTACTTCATTTTTATTTATTCCTGTTTTAAATAAAGCTGTCAGGTTAAAATTTATCAAATTAAATAATTTTGTGTTTTCAAGTTGGATAAATGTACAAATAGACAGTAATAATTAGAAGTTTCTATTTCATAACATGTAACAAGTCATGCAGAATGAACCACTACTTATTTTATTATAGAAATATTACAACCCAGGTATACACAGTATTTAGAAAACAGTGTTTATTTATCTCCACTTTACTTTTGAGGTGTTAGTTTTGATGATTTAACACTGCCTGTGCTGCACATCTACTTCACTGAAATATCAGACTTTTCTTTAAACACTAACATTCTGATCACACGTATACTCTCTGGTGTTATTTTAACACAGCTGATAAAGTTTGTTCATGATTTTTTTAAAACTCCTAATGCTTCAAAACTGACCAAAAACAAAAATTCCATTTATTTAAAATCATGTTTTACTAATATAACCTTTATTTGATCTTTATTTATTATTATTAGTCGTTGTAAAGGGATTTTTTTTAAACAACAGCGCTTGAAATGAGTTGTGGAATGTACTTTACTTTTAAGTTTTTAAAATTCACTTCATGTTCTGACACCTCACTGAACCAAAAAAAATCTCCTTTTTACCTGCAGTGTTAGAGAAGGATTAGATTTGACAAATTAAAAGTTTGATCATGTGACTCGTGGCTTTGAAAGCCAGGCTGAACAATATAGAAAATGTTGGATTAGCAAAACATTGATATGATTCTACATAAATCACAGACACAAACTTCATGCGATAAAATAAATAAAGAAACGGGCCCATGTAGAGTGATGGTTGTAGTTACAGAACATGTGGCTTTAATATGGATCAACTATTGTTTTTGTCTTCTTTATTTATTCATGTCAGATATGCTGTAGTTGTGATAAAGACAGAAAATAAATGGTGTAAAATGTGGAACTAGACAGAAACCAGTAATCAGTCTGAACTGAAGGTAAACTAAATACAGAAGGTTTTTGTGTGAGACCACAGACTGACCTCTAAATATTTTGATGCACAAGCCTGAAATATTTCTCTGATTATACGAGCATCAAGAACATCATTTTGTAATTATTTTTTTTTAAATCACTAGTTATGTAAAGACTTTTTATCTGCAACGTAGTTAGATTGATTTTTTTTTTTCTTAAATTGTATATGCAGCTCGAATCAATCAACTTTTTTATTCTGAAGCAAAGAAAAGACGGGAGGTGTTGGAGGTGAGTCTCCACTCTGCAGGGTTAGAAAGTGAATTATCAGTAAAAACTTTTTAATGGCCTCATCCAGATGAGCAACACGTAGGAGTGGTGCTGGTAATCTGCAACTTCTCAGAACAACTGGTTGAGAAAGCCCCTAATTAATGTTTTATTTTTTTCTTAACGTTTTCACCATGTGT
Source organism: Cynodonichthys magdalenae (assembly GCA_031762555.1). Taxonomy (NCBI): domain Eukaryota; kingdom Metazoa; phylum Chordata; class Actinopteri; order Cyprinodontiformes; family Rivulidae; genus Cynodonichthys; species Cynodonichthys magdalenae. The sequence goes on from JARVJO010000002.1 coordinate 24,133,415, forward strand.
CGACAACAACTAATAATTTGTCCAAAATCATTTTTCTATGTAAGATAAATAACATTTTGACAGTTTTGCCTCTACATAATAGTCTCAATTTTTTTTTAAAATGTACATATTTGACTAAATATTTTGCAAACCTTCCACCTAGGTTGTATTTATGTCAGTGATTTATTGCGTAAATCTTAAGGCGGGGTGTTTGTTTTTTGATCAGGGTTCAACATATTTCATAAAAGGGCTGTTTGTGTGCACGCATGAGTGTGTGTGTCACATGGTGTCCACCAGGGCAGCTGCAGGAGTGTGTGTTCCAGAGGAGCAACAGGTGGATTGGAGCGGGGTAGCGGTGGATGGAAGGAGGCGAGGAGGTGGGGGTGTAAAAAACCACACACACCTGTCAGATTCTTCTCTGAACCGTTCTCCAGCCAGAACAGCTCTTTTCTCCAGATCTCCTCATTCTTCTCTCCCAGCCTCAGACGGAGGAATAAATTGCAACTAAAGGTTTTGTTGTTTGCGTCGCAGGAGCATTTGTGTGTGGGTGGATGTGGCTGCGCCTGGAGGTGGATGTGTTTGTGTGGGCAAATGAGTGGAACAAAAACATTTTTTTTTAAATGATGGTTTTAAAAAAAACTGAATGTAAGAAAAGGTGTGTGAGCAAGAAGTAAACAATGTGTCCTGTCCTTGTTCAGGAGTGTTGAAACTGCCATGGGACAAGTGGACCGCACAGTGGAGGAGTTACTTTTCTGTGTGTGTGTGTGTGTTTTTGTTTTTGCCGTGCTCATCCCACATAGCGATCATTCCTCCCCCGCTCGTGCGAGAAAAAGGAATAATGCCTCAGATATGAACCTTGTAGAACAAAGACTTGCTGCACCTCCTCTCCTGCAGCAGCTCTGTGCGGTGTGTGTGTGTGTGTGTTGATTAGAAGCAGCCTGACAGATTACGTGGGACTGATCTGAGCTCTGCTCTCCTTAACCTTTTCTCTCTGGGTGTTTGGAGGGAACAGAGGACGAGTTTTGGGGAGTTGGAGCTGTTGGGTTTGAGTCACGGTGCAGGAAAAGTTGAGAGTTTTTGACTCTGCGTTCACACTCGTTTCCACCTGGCAGCACCACAAGGCCTGAACACAGAATGTGTAGTTAGAGTTTCTTGTCATTAGCTAATGGTTACACTCAGAAGAATTAAAGATTTGTTGCTGCAGTGACTCTTTTATGCTTGCTCAATCATTTTAATCCTGAATATCACCCACTGCCTGTTACTATATTTAAACTGCTGAAAGGATTTTAGTGAAACTGACAAAAAGTAATCTTTGTATGCACTTCTATAACTGATTAACTTTTGGGGTCAACCTGATTCAAGATGGCTGCGCATTTTGAAGTATTGCAGTAGAAAAGGTGGATGGAAATGGCAAAACTCGAAAAAACTTCCTCAGTTTTACAAAAAAAGTTTTTTACGCTGGCTTGAGGTGGTTTTTGAAAAAAAGTTAATGTGCAAAAGAGGAGATGGAAACACGTTAAATCAGTTCTGACGAACGTTTACCTCACATGATTGATCAGCTGTTTCCACTGTCGGCGTCTTCCCGGTTACTCCCATAAAAATTGCATTTCTTTCTCTACGTCTCCAGACAGCATGTAGCATCACTAGTACTAGTTGATATGACAACAATTAGAAGTTGCCTGATAGAAACACATTCCTGATAACTTCTCTCTGTTGTCCTGAGATGTGTGGTCCCTGCTGGTTTGGGACCTCTACTTCCTGTTTACTACAGCCATGTGTAACATCAGTGTCTGACATAATTATACTTTGCGTAGCCTGGTTGATTTGCTCCAAACTAGTAGATGAAAATATGCCTAATTTGCATTTTTTTTAATCTTTTTTTTTTGGCAACATTTTAAAAGTTGCTCAAATTTTGCATTACAATTGGATGAAAACGTCTCTTTAGTCAGCTGATCCTAAAAATGACAGAAATGGTTAAAACTCAGTCAATTTTTACAGATAAAGATTTAAACTTAGCGTAGTAGTAGCTTAGATTGATCCCACACACATAATCTGAGTGCTAACAGATTTCTTCATTTAAAAGTTTGCTGATCCCTGTTTGGAGTTGACTCTGTTACCTAAACATCTCATGAACCGCTGGACAGATTTCAATAAATCGTTCAGGAAATAATCATTGGATCAACAACTGATTAACTTTGAGAGTCAATATAATTTAAGATGGCAGCCAAACTAGTTGACATTAAACAACCCAAAAATGACTCCATTTTAGAGATATAAGCCAAAATCTAATGTGGTAGTAGCTGAGAGTCATTCAGAGTCAGTCCTTTCTCAACACAAGATTATTTTAGTCCAAAACTCTTATGAGAAGTGTTGGGTGATATGCATTCCTTTAAGGAAATATCACGACCTGAATTTTTTTATTTATTTGTTTTCAGCTGATCATTTTCTCTGTCTTTAATTTGGTGTTGGAGTTTTTAGAGCATTTAGAGCTTTTTGGAGATTTTGGAGCTGTGAAAACAGCTGTCTGCAGCTGGAAAGCCCAACAAGCAGCAGGCTGTCGACTGAATCAAAACAGTCTAGTTTCAGGGCTACGATGGTTTAAATCTGAAGGGATTGTACTCTGTGGGTTTGTTGCTGTAAAAGACTGAATCAGTAGAACAAAGAACAAGCTAATTGATGGTGATAATAATCTGTGGTTGCTGCTCTACAATCATGCTTTAATGGTCCCAAGTTAAAACAAACTAGATATAATGCTTCTTTTAGTCCGTTTGTCATAAAAACTTTCATCTGCACCTTCTAAATGAACAAAATGAAACCCTACGGTTTGGATGTGTGTGTGTGTTTGTGTAGCTCAAAGGCTCAGAGTGGCTCAGCCCAGTGGGATTCAGAGCCAGAGAGCACGTGCTTTCAGCTAAAACCAATCAGACAACCCCGCTGGCCGCCACTGGCTCTCGCCGTGACTTTATTGCCATCGCATAGCCTGATCCCGTACTCCTGACTTATTGTCAAAATATTTCCTGCTGTTACATTCCCAGCACGATTAGTGGAGATTATGACCACTTGAGTACACCGGCGTGCTCACACTGATCCTCCTGCCAAACACCCTTTTGAACTCACAACGCAATCCATAAGAAGCGCTCAATGTAGTTTTTTTTCTTCAGGTTTTTGTAACAAACACATCCAGATATGTTTCTGGGTCAGTCGGTGCAGTTTGTAGCTGACATGCAAACAGCTCACAGCAACAAATACATTCATGTTTAACAAGAATTCAATTCTTCTTACATTTATTGTGCATTTTTACTGTGATACATAAAATTCACATACAAGCAAAGAATTAGATCTGAAATAAAAGCATTAAGCAACCATTTATTTGATCAATTATCGTGTAATTTTACATGATTTACTATTATTTCAATAAAAAGTTCATATTTAAGCCTCACTGTAAGGTCAGGGTAAACATCGTTGGGGATGCATGAATGTCCCTCTGTTCAGTTTCAAGGACATTCATTAAATAGTTGGTGAGAAATGCTAGTGTTTATTAACATGTTGCTCTGATTAACTGCCTGGATGATGAGCGACACAAGAAGTTCAAATCTTCCTGGCTGGATCAGGTCCAGGACAGAGTTAAACAGAAGCTCAGCTCCCTGCAGCTCATTGTGGACTTTTTACTTCCTGTTTGTGGATCAAAGAAAGGTTTTACTTTCTACACTTTTTGTAGTCATCGGAGCCTTTGTCTTGTTTGTGTGTGTGTGCCGTTGTGTTAAAGGGTGGGGGTGGCTGGAACCTCTGACTGCAGCACAAGCTGGTAGGATTATCCAGAGAAGCAGGTGGTGGGGGACCAGGTAGAGGTTGCTGTTGTAAAGCAAAGTTTACTTTAATTAACCTCCTGAACATGATGAGCCAGACCAGCAGTACCCAATCCAAGCTTCCTGGCTTTTCAGCAGGTCTTCAAGTTGTGTAGAATCCTGCTGATCACTCTTTCATCAAACCAGGTGTGTCAAAACATCTAAAACATGGCAGACTGTGGCCCTCGAGGACAAGGATTGGGCACCACTCAGCAAGACACAATAATGATTTATGGCTGCTGCAAAACTCCTAACATGGAGCTAACATGGAGAACAGTGTCTTGCTCAAGAAGACTTCAACATGCGGGTGGTGGAACCCAGGATCCAAACGCCTTCCATATCAGCAGATGACTGCTCTCCCTCCTGATCTACAGCTGCCTGTGTGTGTGTGTGTGTGTGTGTGTGTGGATGTGTGTATGTGTCAACACATGCATCTGTTTGTCTGACTGGTAGCAGATGATCTCATGAAGCACCGGACAAATTTTATTGAAACTCTCAGAAAGTGATACACATGACTCACTTTTGGAGTCGACCCAATTCAAGATTTATGCCACAGCTAATCAGCCTTAGATACATAAATTAATAATTATTTGCTCAATTTTACAATTCATTTAGATAAAATTCTTTGTGATTAGGGGTGTCGCGATACAGCTTTTTTACTTAAGATACGATGCCGATATTGAAGCCTTGAGTATTGGCTGGTACCAATATTGACCCAATATGATATTAGAACAAATTCTAAATACTTTTATTACCTTTTTTGTTGTGTGGAGGCTTAAAAAGTCTCGATCAGGTCAAACAGTAAACAAGAGTCAACAATAGGTATGAGAAATAGTGGTCCCATTTATTATTTACCAATGGGACACATAATTTTTTATTTAAACATAAGGATACTGTACAATTAAATACAATAAATAAATAATAAAAGAAAAAAAAGAAAAAATTATCTCAATAAATCAAGTAAAAACTAAATATACTTTTAAAATGTAAAATAACTATTCAAGGTCACTTTAATTACTTGTGCTTTTTCTAAGTGCTGCTGGATAGAAATCCTGAGTGGACGAATGAATAAATGAATGAATGAATGAATGAATGAATGAATGAATGAATGAATGAATGAATGAATGAATGAAATGGACTGCTTGTATCGGAGTGCTGATATCAGAGATTTTAGATGCAGGCAGATATAGTCTGATATTCATTTTTTGGCTAATATCGACAGATTTTTCATATTGATATCAGATCTGGGCGTCCCTAGTTGTGATAGTACAAATATCCTGAGCACTAACAGATCTCTAAGCTCTTTGTTTAACTTTTGGCTTGTAAGTTGGTGGGTGATTATGTGTTTCTTCATCAAATGTATCAGATTTATTTCTGTTTGAATGTAAAAATAGATTTCAGGCTGTTTTTTGTTATGTTCAGTGCTGTACAAAAATTTAGATTCACTTTTTATTTCTTTATAATTTGCTTCCAGAGAATTGAGTCCTTATAATCTTTAAACGTGCTCTGAGGTGCACCGTTAAAGTGCCCGGCTGATTTATCGGCACAGATTTATTTAATTTTGGGAGATTGGAGATCGTCTGATGCTTTAATACGATCTGTGGAAATGATAGGCTTCTCATCTACCTCCACAAAGGTCAGAAAATAACCCACTGACTGGTTATAGGTTTGGTCTGGTCGGACCGGTTCCCCGGAGAAAACCATCGGGAAATTAACTCGTTATGTTGAGAAAATGCTCATCGTTATTTCGTGATAATAAGAAAACCATGGAAAAAAATTATATGCAGAAAGCTTCCACTCTCGGCTTCCGTAGCTGTGAGCACTACCTAATGTAAAATAAGATTGGGAACATTGAAGGTATATTGTGAACCTTCAGTGTCAGCTATTTCAGTACCGGCCAAACTTTAATGATCAGTGATCGTCGATGCACCTCTAATTACATTGTTTCTTTTCTGCTAACAAATCAGCTTGTACTTTAACACCTAAACAGATGTTGGTTTCACAATTTGACATGAAAAGCCAATAAATCCTAGCTGTTAGTACAGGAACTTAGTGACTCAAGTTTTAAAATACTCTCCTCCAAAAAAAGTTTTATATTTGTTTGTGGTGCAGCAAATGCATAAACTTTGTTTCTGTGTTCAAACTTTGTGTCATACATTCATGGTACCGAACCATTTTAAATGGGGAAAAAAAGTTGTCATTGGTGTATTTTTTGTTATTGGTAAGTTTTTTAGTAAGTGATTACATTCTGTATTAGATTAGGTTCAAAACAAGAAACATTTGTGTTGCTCTGTTCAGTTGCACCCCTAATTATATACCTACCTACCTAGGTTGGCACCCACCTAGGTTGTGTTTGTTTGCAATGAATTGATTTAATCTACATGTGATCTGTATAGACCTATACACATACTCACACACACAGAAGGCCTGCTGGCTGGACGTTTTACAGGAAGCACTGCGGAACATCAGGGGACTCAAAGGAAGCACAAATGGAAACGGTCGGGGGGTGGGCAGACAGACTCACTGCTTATAACATGTTGACCTGCTCTCCAAGATCTCTGCTGCCTCTCTCCTGAACACACTCATGTTTGGCATTAGAAGTGAGGAAATGGTTGTGCTTTTGGCTTTCTTACCTTAAATGGACATGGTGACGCAGCTTCATTGCAGCTCATGACAAAGAACAACTCTGTTCAGGTTGACTCATGTGTCTGACAGTTCTTTCCTCACTCGTCCTACCATTGTTCCCATTTGTATTTCCCATTTCTCTCCTCTTTGTTTGTTGATAGAAAGAGGCGGAGCCAACGGCTGTCTCATTCCCTCCACCCTGATTTTTAAGTACGTTGTGGACAAACTAAACAAACTGGCCTGAAGAGAAAACAGGATATGAATCTGTTGCAACTAGTCGAATACCCCATGTAACCCGTCACTATAAATCCTGATCAAGACAAGGTTATTGTTGCATCCTGTAAACCTAATAAAAAAAAGAGGAGAATATGTTCTGACAGCCCATTTATATCTTTAGTTTACATTTAGAAATGTACCAACTGCAGTTATCTTAACTGATTTATGTGACTCGCTGATTCTGATTATAGCTGACTCCAAATCCTCTCTCAGAACTTTAACAGCATGCAATCTTATTTTTGTGGTTCAGTTCAAAATTAGACTTTATATATGTAGATAGTATAAAGAAAAAACAGAAAACATTCGCCAGACTAGGCTAATGGTTAGCCAAACAGCTGCTATGTTTTGTTTCTCTGGTTTATAAAACAACCTAATTACAAAAATGTCATACAGGTGTGAAAGAAGACTACGTTCTCAATATTATATATATCTGTGTTACTACTCTTTTGTGTTACTAGGCTTTTGAATGTATCCACTCACTCATCATGTATGGTTAGTTCAAATGTTTACTTGACTCCCAGCGACTGATACATTCAACATCTTATAACACAAGCATAAATTTGGTACATTTACTGATTGAATGAAAAATGTAAATTTTTGGTGTTGGATTCGTTGGTAACAGTTAAGCGTAAAGCCGTCTGATTTCAGTCTGTGAGAATACAGTAAACACTATCACACACTGATCCAAATGTTGAGTTTTGATCTTTTAAATCTTTTTAATCACTCTCCTAAAGTCAGCTTTCTTGTTTCTCCTTTCCTGTCATATCCAGACTCCCCTTCATCGTCTTCATCACATCTGTGGATTTCATACAGGGAGGTTTTCTTCCTGCAGAAGCCTCCTCTTTCTCATTCCACTGCTGCCGGTTGCATAACTCCAACCATCCACTCCTCTTGCTCTGTGGTCTCCTGCCTGTCGCCCCACCACGTCTGCGGAGTGGGTGCCGGCTCCCTCCCCACGGGGTGGGAGTGAGGAGCTGGGAGATGGACTTGACAAACCACTGGAGAATGATGCTGAGGGCGTGTGGAGCCCCGACATCGAGCAGAGCTTCCAGGAGGCCCTGGCCATCTACCCACCGTGTGGCCGCAGGAAGATCATCCTCTCTGATGAGGGCAAGATGTACGGTACGCCCATCTCTCCTGCCATGCTCTCTGTTCTTTTGTACACAAGTGTCATGCCTGATTTATGAATGACAATTACTTTTAAGCTACAAGAAGCAGCTGATCCTAAACCTTTCTCAGTATACCATCAATTTAAGATTTGATAACATAAAGAATAATTGATTCAGTGAGATAAAAGCTTTGATTAAGCCTTTCTCAATATTACAAAGTCTGCAGGATACAATTTCAGTTCAATTCACAAGTCTGCAATCGATATGATGTAAAATCATGTTAAGTGAGCATATGATGACGATATGGATCAATGTTTTTGTTTTGCCTTGATGTAATTATATCTTCTTCATAATAAGCAAGGCTTATTCATGTAATATAATAAGCAAAAACTTGCATTAAGAGATACAATATGTGCTTAAGTCGGTCAGTATAAACACTTCAAAAGTTGTTTTAAAAGCTTGACAACTATTGCTCAAATTACAAAGAAACAAAGAGTGGAAGACATAAAACAAGTTTATCTCTGGGATCTAATTAGGATGAAGGACTCTTCTCATACTTTGTCTCAGTAAATAAAAACATAAAGCATAGCTCTTTTTTCAGTTCTGTTCAGGGTATTAAAATCACAAGACAAATGTAACAACAAGATTTTTTCATACATTTGAAGCTGAAGAGAGACATGGAGGACGGCTACAGTAACATATGGTAAATGGTGAAACCTTTTTTTAGCACAAAGACCAGTTTAAGATGTGGGGGAACCAACACATATTCACTACTGAACCACTCTAAGTGCCTAAAATGTTTAGTTTGTTTCACATGTTCTCCCACACATGTCCATCGCCACTCCTTGGGTTCATGATTCACATCCCTCATGTTTCCTGTGCAGCTGTCGCTCACTGTGGTCCCCCAACAGAGTGCAAACAGGCACACACACTCTGATCACTTGTTTCTCTGCATACAAAACACACAGAATGTGCCTTTAACCCTTAGAAACTGTTGGATTTATGTGAGAGTTGAATAGCTTTTTTTAAATGATCCAGTCAGTTCCAGCACAAAGCACACAGTCATTCACCAATACATTTGTGGGCTTTTGCTGCAAACTTCTTGGATTTTCACACATAGTTGCTTTTGTTTTTTGTTCAACTGGAAAATAATAATTTTAGATTATTTTAGTATTATTATTATTATTTTTTTAAATCAAAAATGGTACTTGTTTAATGACTATTTAGATGATGTCATTCCCAAACAGGTGTTGGGAAGGTGAGGTTTCTACAGCGTTTTGCTGAAAGATGTTATGTGACAGATGGTTTGGCCTCAGTGAGGCCTTCTGCCCGAACATTTGATAGTGGATCTGCTCAGTGGAAAACGGGACAGACACAGGCAGTGGCGCTTTCAGACAGCATCTGTCATCGCCCTGTTTTGTCACTGTGCCAGACAGCTCCTTTAACTGTTAGCTTTGCCTTTAGCCTAGCTCAGCCGTCTTTTGAGGTCATGGCCAACACGTAAACCCTTATAAAGCCTGTAATAATAGTTGGAGGGAGGTGGGCAGGTGTTTCACTCAGTCACAGAGATTGGCAGGTACTGGTTGCGTTTGTGTGGTTTTTGGTACCCTGAGGTACCCCTTCCTCTCTGTGGGGGTCAGGGGCAGGTGATGCTCACTAGGGAGCGCGTTGGCTTGCTAGGAATGGCATGTGTGCATGAAAGTCCGAAGGTTCAAGGCAACTTGGCTGTAACTCTAAACCAGAATGGACGTTTACCCTTTGAGCGCCTGGAGAAGGGTGGGATGAGGGGCAGACGAATAAACGCCAAGGTGGTCAGTGGAGTTTTGCAGAAGCATGGGGCACAACAGAACTCCCCCATACCTATCTTCATGTCTGAGAGTGAGAAGGGTATGAGCTGCGGGTTTGTCAGCTTCTCTTGTTCGTAGCATACCTGATTAACAGCCATGGTATCTCTTTTGTCTTAGACAGTTGTCTTTGTCCCTTGTGAGCAACCTTCTGTCTGTCAGTTGGTCTGTCTGCCTTCCAGTTTGTCTCCAGCTGTTCCCCGAGTTCAACCTGACAGCCTTGTGACAAATCCAGATTTATGACTTGTGAAAAAGATAAGACTAAGGCCCTGCTTGGCCTGCTTTGCCCCCACTGCCCTCCAACAGCCATGGCAGCTCTTACTTTAGAGTCCTCACTTTTTATCACCATCCCTGCGGTCACTTCTGGTCAACAACTCAAGTCATTCAGGCAACCACAATCAATGCAAAGCCTCTTTAAATGTCTTGTTAATGTTGGTAAAGCGTTGATGGGCGATCTTTATTCAGGTAGCCTAATTACATATTAGATAAAAATATCTATAAAGACAAATGCAAAATTGTAAAGGTGTGACGCAGTGCTTTTAGAAATGCTATTAAGTCTTCTTCCACAGACTAAACATGGATTCAGAGACAAAACAAACACAAATATGTGTCTGTCGGCTGAACGAGGCATCCTCTGAATTTCAGGTTGAATTCCCATGTGAGAAATGAATGCCATTCTTTGCTAAACAATATGATATTGAGTCTCCAGGCAGCAAAATGCAAGGAATGTGTTTAGTTCACCTTACGCATTGTAAACTCCTAATTAAATGGAATGTTTTCTGCCCCATTTATTTTGGTGTTGTGCCCCACATTTTTTTCCACATAATGCTCTGCAGTGTGCCCTCCGTCATGCCCATTAATCAACAGACCCTTTAGGTTGCTTATTAGGTAGGGTGTCATGGATATAGTGGTGGTTATGTGCTCCGGTTGTAATTCGACATGCATCTGCCAAGGAAAACATTTCCTGCCTTGTGTGGCTCTCAGCAAGGGATATGCCTTGTGGTCAAAAGGCCCTCGTGCTGTGATATTGAAGGAAAAGTCCCAAACTTGTACCCACGTGCTGACAGCTTTCAGAAGAATGTAGCCCTGGAAATATAATTATCTTCTGTTTATTTGCTGCCACATATCTGCCATTTTGATTTATGCGTGGCTTTTGTAACTGTAATTATTTTATTTTGTGGCTGTTGGATCTTTGTTTGATTAAACTGCATTTAGTCTTGCGTCACACTGTGTTTTGTGCAGCTGTTTGGTTTTGTCAAACTGGAATTCCTAGCATCTGTATGACGAGCACTTTTCTCACTTTTGGTGCATTTGACTTCCTGTGTGGAGGGAAAGGAAAAAAGTGACATGGTTAGTTAGAATGGTAAAGTAAAACTGTTCCCCTCAATAAGGGCGTCTTTTTTACAAAACAAAGAATAATGAATCATCCTCCTACAAAGATGTTGTTGTCTGTATTAATCTGACTATTTTCTGAAGTCAGTCTGATTAAAAATATGATAAAAAGGTCAATGAAAAGCAGCTTTGACTCCTCACTATGGTTCAAACTTCTGCAGTCAAGTGAGAGATTTTTCCATGATGACCAGCTGACGATGGAAAAACCTCTATTGTGCCTCAGTTCTCTGCTTGAAAAATTGCATTTTTGTGTGAATAACTAATTGTGTATCTATGTTAAAATATATAACCGATTAAAAGATGTATCCTGAGCAGAAACAGACTTGTCAGTTTTTGCAGGGTTCACCTCGCCTTGTGCCTGTAGCTGCCATGACCCTGAACAAGAATGAAAGGAGAATGACAAAGAAACAAACAAATGTGACTAACGTTAGAATCAAACTCCATTTTTCAATGTGCAGAAATTATAGTACCATAGTTTACAGCAGACTTTTATATTGTTTTATCAGTTATGGAAGTAAAACAGTAATGCCTGTTTTTTATATATATTGACATTTTTTTTAATATGTAACATAAAATAGTGTGACATTTTAGGTAACCATGACAATGGACATACTGTAGGTTGTCTAGCCATAATTTGATAAATACAATTAATTAGTTATTATAGTTTGTATTGTAATGTTTAAAACTCTTTAAACGTATTGCCGTATTAAATTATGTTGTATGTATTGTGGAATTTTGTTTCTGTTTTCTGTTCTGTTTTAATCTGGTGCAAAGCACTTTGTAGTATGAAAGGAACTTTATAAATAAAGTTCAATTGATTGATTCAATACATCCCTGTCCCTGCAGTTAGACCTTTTAAGAAAACTCAAACTACAAAAGTCAGTCTAAAGAATAATAATAAACACATTACATATATAAAAAAAATAACAGCTCAACATTTTGTGCAGTAAATTAGTAAATGGTGAAATTTCTGTTTGTGTAAGTACTACTAAAGCGGTAATTTTTGCATACTGTATAATTAAATTATTTTCAAGGATGATTTTTAAAAAATAGATGGTTTTTGAAATTTTAGTATTTACATAAATTACAACATTTCTGTTTTTTGTTAATGAGATATAAAAATACACATTTTTATCAGTATTTAAATATCAAGTAGATTATTTGTAATGTTTTTCTGATAGACCATCATTTAGGGAAAAAAGTAACCCAACATTTCCATCCATGCTATATTTATACATATTTAAATCCAGCTGGAATTGGATGAGAGAGGGGACACATGGCAAGTTCAGAGACAGAGACAAACAACATGTTCACACTTATCTACTGCTAATTTAAAGTCCTCATTTAATCCAACATGCATGCCAGTGATATGTGGGGGGGAAGCCCTCACAGGTACAGGGAGAACATACAAACTCCACATTAAGGTTGTCATGGCATGAAAAAAAATATTTATGTCTTAGGCTTTTGGAAACTAGTTTCATGGTAATATTATTTAGACTTAATGCATACATTTATGTATGTTTTTTCTGAAGATTGCATATAGTTTTAAATACATTTTTTAATCAAACACAATTAAGTGAGGTTTTATTGTGAATGACTGTAGTGTAAAGCGCTTTGGGGGTCCAGAGGGACTTTGTAAGGTGCTATATAAGTTCAGACCATTTATCATTTACCATTTATTGGGTTAAGTGGGATTTCATACGTTTTATTGGAGAAAAAAATACATTTTTTCCACTTTTATGATGCTCTAGTAAAAGAATGAAGTTGCTAACCTTACAGGTCAGTGCTCTGCTTGGTCTAAATTCACATTTCAACATAAGGTTTAGCTGTTTTGACCATAAAGATGTCAGTTGACTTCCCTTATAGTGCAGTTATAATCCAAGTCAGTAGTACAAGCTAATCAGTTAGCAGCTCGCTGTCCAGCTCGCAAATGAGCTTCTCTGCCTAGCCCTCAATCTTTTTATTTGTTTTAAATATTTTTATTCAATATAATTCAATAATTAATTCATAATTCAATGTAAAAACAATAGATCAAATTTAAGTTTTAAATTTAGGATTTACTGTAACGAAATAAACAAACTTAAAAGGTAAAAAATATTACCTGTTCTTTTATATAGGCTAAAACAGTGATTCCATCCAGTTCCATTCAACCGGTTTCTCCATAAAAACTGTAACCCAAGCTTTGGTTGAATGCTACCCACCAAGTCCTCCATCTTACTAAGCCGCCCCACTGGACCCCCCAGTGGCACTGCCATACTGCCTCTGCTGAGATAGAGAGCAAGGTGAGAGGTCTCACTCTGTCACTTTTTATCAAACTCTTGTCCCGCCATGATAAGAGAAGAAAGGAAAGGAAAGAGGGCTCACACTGTGGCTGTTAACCTTCACCACATTTACTCGTTCACACCTGCTGGACTAACAGGCCCTCTGGAATGGATGAGATGTGCAATATGCCATTGGTCCAGCACCGCAGGACTTGCAGGCTTCTGTCATGGATCTGGAGTTGTGACACCTTTTGGTTCCTAGTACTCTCGTCTAGCTCTTTACTCAAACTGAGAATTCCTCTGCTTCTTGCGACCTGGTGCCTATTCTCTGCTTGCACTCCTTTGTTTTTTAATAATGGCCAAACATTTCTTGCAGGCTACCAAACCCCATGTTCTCCAAGTCAGGGAACATGGTTATGGTTGACCGCTGGACCACGCCATTGGTGACGATGCTCAAATTCCAATAAAACCACATCAAACTTTCTTTTTTTACCTGACCCACATAGCCAGCAACGTGGTTCTACAGGATAAATTTCCCACACTGCCTTGCTGTCTCCCCAACACAACAATTGTCACAAACAAAGAAAGGGTAACGTTTCCTCATCTTATAAGCACCAATTCTTAATTCCTCTCCTATTGTTGATGTCTGGGAACATTCAACCTAATCTATACCCTCTTTCTTGTCCAGCTGGTAATAACATTTCTCCTACTAATGATGTGCACTCATAAACTTTCAATACTTTCTGTGAACGTAAATGTGTTTTTTATCTAAATGTCTTCTCCCTAAACTAGCCAATGTTACTTTATATGTTTACTCTGCAAACACTGATATGGTGGTTATCTCCTAAAGTTGGTTTAAATAAATTTATCCCCAGCTTTGAGGTTTTTATCTCTGGTTACAACATACCATTTAAAACAGAAGCTTTAGGGTGGGGATGTTGTCATTTACTGTAAGAAGAGTTTTCAGTGTTATCACTGTTATCACCTCAAAATCTATTACCAATCAGTTTGAAATAACTACCATAAACATCACCTTATCCAAAAACTTTTCTCTAACTGTCGCTGGTTGTCCCTCTGCTCCACTTTGTGATCTTCCTTCTATTTTTTTGTCACTTTTATGGTAATTTGCATTCACTCTGTCGCATTACTGCTTCCTTGAGACTGAATGCCTACATTGCCATAAAGGAAGTTTCACTGATGTGAAATGTAAATCTGTCAATTTGTATTTGATTACTCTGGCTTTCTTAAGAACCCGGATGTGTGACACAGAAAAATACATTTTGGAATTTAAATTGAATTCTAGAACTGAAAGTAAAAGTATAATTTAACTGAAATTTTAATAGAACAAAATACAGTTTCAAAGGAAATTTGTTCAGATTCTAAACTTTAAATTCATATTCAAACCATTAAATTCAATTTCAATTTAGTGAAATTTATTTTTAAACCAATGCATTTAATTTCAAATTAAATAAATACAGATTAAGTCTGAACAATTCAAATTCAATTTCTGTTGTCACAAGTTTCTTCCCATACTTCACGCTCATATAAAATTCACATCAACCCCCTGCTCTCCAAAGTCAAATCCAGAATAGGTTTTCTTTTCTGAAACAAATCGTCTCTGACTCAATATGCTGCTAAGTATCTCCTGGTAAAAATGACAATTCTTCCAGTGATCTCTTATGATAATGTTTTCTACAGAACTACTTTCAAAACTCTCCACAAACTGAATACTCTTTACCATGCAGCCATTTGTCACCGGAGCTACCTTCAGAACCATTATTGCACTCTGTATTTACTATGTGAACTGGGCCTCTTTTAGTTAATCTATAAAACCCTGATTAGTAAAACCCCATCCTACCTCTGCTTGCTAAAGTCTGTACCAATGCTCGTACCCTCTGCTCCAGCAGCTGCACTAACCTTTCTGTATCTAAAGCGTGCACCTCCTTTGGCTGTTCATCTTTTTAATTTTTTATTGCTAATTATTGGAACCTTCAGCAAATAACGCTACTTAAGGGCTCGGCACACAGGAGGCGACGTCGCTATCTCTCCATTCATTTCCTTTGGAACTTGTGTGATGAGGCAACAATCGATTGCCCTCCTCCAGCCAAGCGACCTACGAAAATCGTGCATGTGAAGTTTCGCGCTTGTAAAAGTAGACGTGCACACACGAGCTTGCAACTCGACATATGAAAGTTGGAAAATGTTCAACTTTTGTCGCTGTCGCATGGCATTACAACCATTCAGCAAGGGTTTCATTGACCAATGAGCGGAGAGTATGCTACACATTGCAATTACAACATTTTCAACATTATTTTAGCTGTAAAACTTTCCAGTTCTATATGACCCTTCACCAAGTGATTACTAAAAAAGGCAGCTTTATGGGAATTTGTTGGCGCCAGGGTGAGGTTATCCAGTAAGTTTTTCCTCATAAAATCGTATCTTGGTGTGCGTTCGCAAGATTTCTTTAGTTTACACGTCCTTAATGCACACCACCCCCCTTTTTTTTTTTTTTTGCGAACCACTCAACATCAATAACCAATAAAATTTGATTGGTTCTTGAGAAGAACCAATCAAATTTTAAGACAAGCGCCCATTACTTCTTTTGTTCCATTTGCATCAGCAGTGAGAGCATCGTTTGATGACTGCTGCACAGGCTTTTAGTAATTTTCACTTTAATCTATATGTTGTCACATGATCTTGTCCTAGTTCTTTCATTGTTATCCTCTCACATGGTTTGTACTAATTGCTGTTAGTTTGTCAACTGTTTATATGTTGCCCACTTTGTGCTCTCCTGTTCCTGTAGTTGCTGCCTCTTGGCCAGGTTGTCGTAAATGAGAATGTGTTCTCAATTGACTAACCTGTTTCTTGGTTAAAGATTAAAAAAAGAAATAAATAAACACAATTTTTACTACCCCCCTACACACACACACACACACATGTTTGTTCCTGAACCCCGTGGGGACCTTCCATTGACTTCCATTCATGTTTTTTAGACTTTATAGCCTAACCCTGACCATATGCCC
>JARVJO010000002.1:24187626-24206074 GCA_031762555.1 Cynodonichthys magdalenae
CTGTATATATATATATTATAGCTATATATCCAGCTCTGAGAGGATCTCGGCCTGCTCCATTTACCTTAAACTAAACCTAAACCCAAGGATCTGCTACAGTGTGGCTCACATTCAGCCTAGATCTGTGGCAGGTTGTGTTGGAAACAGAATTGCATCAAGATAAGAAGCTTCTGAAACGCTCACCATAACAATTCTTTTGGTTTTCTGGACTTTGTGTCATGCCTCTTTGCCAGATGTACAGTATAAAGATCCCAGGCCTGCTGGTAAAAACACTCTGGGCTGTGGCACAGCATTTCTCTGCTGGGGCACAATGGACTTCATTCTATGGTCGAGAGATGTTTCATCTTATTGGATTACTAAAACTGCTGGTCTTCCTTCCATACAGGTATTTGGAATAATTCCATATTTTTCAAATATGTTGATGCAGGATATATTTGGCTTTAACTTGTTGCTGGTTCTCCCTTCTGTTAAAGACAAACAATGTCTTTGTTCTGGTGCTGTTTTTAGATGTATGTTAATTATTCTCATGTTGTTTATCTCTGGTAATGTTCATCCAAATCCTGGGCCAGCTAACTCAGCTACTGCCCAGTTGTCATTTTGTGAATTTTGTGACCATAAATCTTTGGGTCTTTTACATACAAATATTTGTAGTTTGTTAAATTCTAAGAACTTTGACCATTTAAAAACAATGTTGCACCCTGATGTTCTTGCTATCTCTGAATCCTGGCTTAGAAAAGGAACACTGATCTTGACATCCTTATATCTGGTTATAATGGTTTTCGTCAGGACAGAGCTACAAGCGGTGGTGGTGTGGCTATGTATGTTAAAGATCACTTGCAATGTACTGTTGCTCTGTCTAAGTCAGTTCCTAAACAATTTCAGCTACTGATACTAAGGTTTAGGCTTTCATCTACTTTCTCTCTCTCTGTCACTGTTTGCTATAGAGCACCATCAGCTCCAGCCTCTGCACTTACAACTCTTAGTCAGCTCCTAGCACCACACACATGCTCTGAGTTTGTCCTTATGGATATAAACTGGGATTTGGTCAACCCTCCAGACACAGTTTTGCAACATTTTGATGATCTAAACCTCACTCAAATTAAATCTGGACCCACTAGACCTAATCTGAAGTCTTTCTCATCATCCACCTTGATCGACCTCATTTTGACCAACATCCCATCTAACTATCAAGCTGGAGTTTTCAGTCAGATTAGTGATCACTGCACTATTGCATGTATACGTTCTGGCTTTTCAGTCAAAAGACCACCAGTAACTGTTATGAAGCGCTGTCTAAAAAAATTGAACATGCAAGCTTTCCTTCAAGATGTTGAGGCTGTGACCTGGGACAGAATTATATCCCTCCCCTCCCTGGAAGAAGCGTGGTCTTTTTTCAAAAACACTTTGAGTCTGATTATGAATAAACGTGCTCCTCTGAAAAAAAAAATAGAATCAAAAATCGTTATAGTCCCTGGTTTTCCAATGACCTGGTTGAGCTTATTCACCTAAAAAATGCCCTTTGGAGGAAGGCCTGCTTCACCCAATCTCCAGTTGACTGGCTTGCCTTTCATTAATGCAGAAATAAAGCCAAAATCTCTCATTTTAAAGAGAAACTCTCCACAAGTGGCACTGATGCCAGGGCCTTTTGGAAAACAGTCAAGGTAATGAAAATAAAATTTCTTCCCCTCCTACCAGTCTCAATGATTTTCAGTGACATTGTTGTTACTGTAAAGCACAAAACGGCTTCACTTCTAGCATTTAACCAAGATCCAGTTTCAACAGACTTTCAACCTTCTACAAGCAGCAGTGGCTTCTCTTTCACACCCCTATCCATCTCTGAAGTCCAGGATGAACTCTCTAAGCTGAACACAAACAAATCTGCTGGCCTCGATGGTCTGGATCCCATATTCTTAAAAGCTGCAGCCCACATTGTGTCCCTCTCATCACAAGATGTTTTAACATGTCCCTACAGCTGTGCGAGTTCCCTTCCAACTGGAAATCAGGCAGAATTTTTCCCCTCTTCAAAGGCGGTTCTACATCTGACCCAAATTGCTATCGACCAATTTCTATCCTGCCGTGTCTTGCAAAGGTTCTAGAGAAGCTGGTCTATATACAGTTAAATGAGTTTCTGGTTAAAAACTATAAATTATCTGACATACAATCTGGTTTTCAAACAGGACATGGATGAATAACAGCTACCACAAAGGTACTTGATGATGTAATAACAGCATTAGACAGTAAGCTGGTCTGCATTGCCTCCTTTCCAAGGCCTTTGATTCTGTTGATCACAGCATCCTTTTACAAAACCTGTCCAGATGGTCTGTCCTGGTTTGCAAGTTATCTCACCAACCGTGTCCAGCAATTGAAGGCTGACGACAACTTGTCAGATCCACTTATTGTTGTGGAAATCTTTATTTAACAAAGACAGAAATACGTGGTCCAAGAATGAAGGTACTCCGTTGAATGGTCAACTGAGTTTTATTGCAACAACAGGAACACAGAGATCAACATAGAGCCATTGAACTGTCCCCCTGCTCTCTGCTCCTGTTCCCACTCCCGCTCTTTCTCTCTTGGATTATGGTGACATCATATATAGAATAGCACCAAATACAGCCCTTAAAAATGTTGACACACTTTATCATTCGGCCATCCGGTTTGCCACTAATGCACCCTTTCACACTCATCCCTGTGACCTGTGTAAACTGGTGGGCTGGCCCTCCCTTCACACCCGGCGCCTCCATCATTGGTTTCTCTTCATATACAAGACAATCCTGGGCAAGACACCTCTCTATCTGACTTCCCTTCTTCATGCTGCTCATAACACTTATCAGACAAGGTCAAGTAACATCATCAAGTTTAATACCCTCCCAACATCTACCACCTTTGGACGTAATGTTTTTGGTTTTGCAGGACTGGGACACACTCCAGAATACACTTAAAATCACATCTCTGATCCCAATCTCCACATTTAAACAGACCATCCAAAACACTATCACTGACGCCTGTTCCTGACAATTTTGAACACACATTTAAGCACCTTTCTTTTTGTTTTTCTTCTTTCTACATTTATTTCTTTTAACGTAAATGTTTGTTTGTGGTATGCTCAAAGTTGTATGTATTGTATGTTTTTATTTATTCATGCAGCCTCTTGGCCAGGTCATGTTTGTAAATGAGAAGTGGTTCTCAAACAGTTTACCTGGATAAATAAAGGTTAAAGAAAAAAAAAAGGCTATATACTAAAATTAGGGGAAAGCGGTTAGTTAGTAAACTAAAAGAGTCAGAAGCAGCAGGTTACTGAAATGCAAAAAGATTGAGGTAATGAGACGTTCAGCTTATTTCCTACAACCTCAGGAGGGATGAAGCCTCCCAGGTTTGCAGTGGGCAGCCATGTTGTAAAGTCTCCAGCTTGGTCCTATAAGGCCACAATCCTCATTCTGTGTTGGTGTTTCAACCAAAAAGGAACCATAAATTACAACATAATCTCTAACGGAATGTTCAAAGTAACGTTTAGAATCAAGAATCAATGTAAACGTTTCTAAATTAACTGCAATAACTTTTTTAAGAATAGCTTGTCTATAATAGCCTTTATCTCATCTTTCTGATCAAGTTATACCTGTCCACATGTCACTTTAAAAAGATTTAACTTGATATTATTTTAATTTGCTGTGAGGGACTCTTGTCTCCCCCCCCCAGCAGAAAGTTTACACCTACAGTCTGGGCACTTTACGCACGGCTGGGTCTCCACCCACCCCCTCCCTGCTCACCCCCTTTAGTCAGTGCGCAGAAAGTGATCCACCTGGAGACGGACTGGTTCATGTTAAAGCCAGAGACCGTTGGCTCCGCTTCAGGCCCCCCTTCAGCTCGGAGTGACTCAACCTCCCAGCTATGCGGCCGCTTTGTCCGGGCTGTGATTCAACATGGTGTGATTTCCAGCGCGCGCCATGAACGCCACATGGGGTTTGGTGACGGTCCTGAGTCTGGTGTGCCGGACCGAGTCGAGGTGCTCACCGACCACCTACTACAAAAACTGCTGGATCCGACGGTTCCCGGGGATTTTCATCAACATGGAGGAGTCTCAGAGGAGAGGCGCGCAGCTGCTCAGGTTTTACCAGGAGGAGAGCGCGCTGAAGTGCAGCCGCTCCTGCTGCCTCACGAGGAACTGTAGGTTTCTCTCTCCGTCTCCGGTCCTTCTCTGGATGTGTTTTAGATTCTGACTGTTTGTCTTCTCTGCTTCAGTTTCCTGTAATCTGGCCGTGTTTCATTATGATACCAGCCAGGAGAACTGCTTCCACCTGCACTGTCCCACACTGGAGAGCTGCATCCTGACGCACAGAGGCAACGTTGTTCTGTACAACATCACAAACGGTGAGTCACCTCAGGGTTCTTCTTTATTATCCCTATTATTACCTGTGAGTGCTGCCAACCTAAGCACACCTGAGAACAAATAAGTATTTCTGCTCAAGTTAGAATATTATTTTGTTTAGAATTCATACTTGTTTTTAGTGTGAAATGTCCTCTTCTGCATAACATCTTAAACTAAGTAATAGGTTTATACACATTAAGATTTTAAACATACAATTTGACCAAAGCTACATACTCACCAACCAATTCACTTCAATATATTCTACAGACAATAAGCAGATAATGTGGAAGCATGTTAACTTGTATAAATCATATTTCAGAGGAACCAGGACTAAACTGTTCTGTATCAACAACTTTATAATGTTGTGTAACTGTATATTTTTAATCGCTCCATATGGAATTTTAGACACTCAATAGTCTGACCAAAATATTAGTCCAAAAATGAATTAATCCACCTCTAATCCCCCTCCCCATCATTTTAAGGCAGGTGTGTCAAACAAGGGGGACAAAACTCAAAACATGGTCCAAGCCAAGGGCCAAGCGCTATCAATATTCATTAAAAAGGTGTTTTTATAATATATTTTATCTTATAAAAATACAAATGACTTTTTAAAAAGATATGTTATGTATTATTTAGAACCTACATACCTAATGGGTAAAGAAAAAGAGTACATTTAGAAAGACAGCTTTAGCGTTCGTTTCTTATGCCTTACCAAAAACTTTTTGATTTATTATTTCTTAGAGTTATACTTTATCACAATCCAACAAATCAACTAAAAAAAGAAAACCCTCACTAATAATCCACTTATTGGACTTTAAAATAAAAGAATACAGAAAATATGTCAGGATCTTTGGGTTTTTTGTTATCGTTTTGTAATATTCATGATTTGTTATTCCTTGTGCTTCTTTTCTGTTTCATGCTATTTTAGATTCCCTGCCTTATTTTTTTGTCTTGTCCCTGTTTCTATTGCCATTACTCTGTTTACCCTCAGCCAGCTCCACCTGCTGTCACTTCCAACTGCTCTTCATGTCTCACCTCAGTCCTATTTACCTGGTTCCACTCCACCACTCACTTGTCGTATCAATGCTTGTTTGTCGTCCGTGTTTCCCAAGGTTTGTAAGTTTGTTTTGCTGCCACAGCAGCTTTTGTTTTATTATTAATAAATGTCCTCCCTGATGTCTGCATCCTGGGTCAAATCAATCAGCAGCTCTCACAAAATGAGGTTTGTTTGTTTTTTTGATTCTCTGTTGCTCTTTCCACACTAAAGTCAAAGATTACAAAAATTTTAAGCTTAATTTTCTTGGCTTGAAAGTTGGCCAGCAGTCAGAAGAAGAATGCAAAATTCAGAGACATAAAGAGAAACGACAAAACTATTTGCCATTTAACCTTTTACCCTGGGAGGTAGACAAAATGTTCATGAGGGCCAGATTAGGCCCGCAGGCCTAGAGTTTGATACGTTTTCTAAGAGGATTTTCAGGCTTTCTGATGGTGTTTTTTAAAAAAAATAAGGGGAGACTGTTGGTGGGAAGTCTCATGATCCACTCTGACAATCGGACGTACAGCTTAAGCATAAGTTACGTTTATAAAAAATGCCTGATTTCAATTAAATTAATCAGATTTATTTGTACTCACAGGTAAATTTGATTACAGTGAGTCAGCTTTGTTCCAAGAAAGACATAAGACATAAGACATGGACATAGAGTAGACACAATATTTGACCCATCACATCGAAACGAGGATTAAGTCTAAAAGTGGGATGTGGAGAAATAAGCAAATATAGTGTTTTGATTAAAACGTTTGCAAAAATTACATTTTGTCAAAATATAACAAATAAATGTCTTATCAATGTATCATTTGAATGAACTGTCTGAAATATAATCCTAAAAAAATTTTTTTGAAGCAGTTTTTCTAAGGATTAGCAACAAAAAAACAGATTTTGAGGAAAAACGCCTTGAACTTTTGAGATTTTCCCTGTGAGCTATAAAAGCTTTGTTTCTTTCCAGCTGGGAAATCTCAATATTCAAATACTATCTGAGGTTTCTTCTTTAAAATTACATTAAAAATTCTCATTAAAATTACATAAAATTAGGATTTAGACCAAATATTTATGTATTATCGTAACCATCAAGACAAATTAAGTCATATCTCTGGATCCATTAATGATATCAGGATGATCTAAGTATCAAAATGTAGCTTTTAAAGCCAGGAATCTGAAAATGTGATTAGGTCATTTTGACTTTTGACAAATTTGACTTAATCCTCATTTCGATGAGATGGGTCACAATTTGACCAGGTGCTCAATAAAACAATAAATACAACTTCTAACTCCAAGGTAAAAGAAACTAAATCACACATCACTAATATCTCTTTCCGTTTCAGGAGTGGACCCTGATCTGTTGGTGTTTGGGAAATACTTCACGTCGAACGTTCGAGTGTTACCTCACCACTTCAGCAGGATGAACGCCTCCGATCCGCTGCCCCCAGACAAGCGACAGCTCATCCATCCTCCGCCTGATAAGATGCCTCTGACCTCTGCCTCCCCGCTGACGCCTTTGACTCCAGCGAGTGAGGAGCACGGCACAGAGGACCTGTCAGCTCACAACTGTCTCTTTACCCCCATCTGCCTCCCCTTCCTCTGAAATGTCACCGTCTTCAGGAAGCGATGTGCACACAGACCCAACGACTGCATCTTCATCTCCTTCACCTGACTCTACTACACCTTCCACGTTCACCACCGCTATCTCAGCCGGCCATTCCAACACCGAGACTCCTCAGGACTTTTCTGCTACAACTCCAGAGCCCTTCATCTCCAGCCATCATCCAACCCCGGCCCACAACGAGACGTCCAACAGCACTTTACCCGCCTGGACTCCGCTGAGCTCCACAGGCAGCAGCGAGGGCAGCACTGAGGCCAGCCTCCAGAGGAACCAGACTGCAGACGGTGCAGAGGGTCAGGGGGTCGAGAACGAGCTGGGGCCCGGGTGGCGCGTGGCTGCGCACACCGTACTGGTCTTGGTGGCCGTCTGCGTCACGGTCCTGCTGAGCTGCTGCTGCTCGGTTCTGCTGGTGGCGACCTGGAGGGGTCAGAGGAAGAGGATGGGCCGCTACCGGACGTCGTGGAGAGGGAAGAAAGGCTCCATGCGGCTGATCAAGTATGTGCTGGTCAGAGAGAACAGCTGAGAGGGACGATGGACCAAACACGTCGCATCTTTTACGATTTTTTAAAGATGAGAACATATTTAACTTGAGTTTTATGAGAAATGAACATTTTCAGAAATGCTGATCACTTTTAAAAACTGCTTGTTTAACTGACACGCAGTAAGCTTTATAACGCTCATATGTAGGTAAATAAGAATTACAAGAAAAGGTTAAAGGGATCTAGAAGTTTAGAAGAGTCTACAACAAGTCTGCCAATGACACGAAGACCAGGCTACAGGAGGATTCAGAGTTGTCGTTTTGATTGGACAATACTTTGCTCAACTTCACATTTATTTATTCTAAATCTAAGACATCAACCAGTTGTGAACAGGGCTCTGAGGACTGATAAACAGCAACAATTCAAGGGTAGTTTGGATGTTGTTCTGCAGCTTCCATTATTAAACTGTTGGGCTCATCACCTCTGATCATTAGGCTGAATGTGACAGATCAGACAAAACTAGAAGAGCTGAGAACTCTTATACTTCCTGCTTCTGAAGGCCTCCTTTCTCCTGGAGCTGCTCCTCCATTTCATAAAGAGTAGGATGGAGCAGAAGTTGGATGTAAATATGTCTGAATGGAGCTTTTATGCCACAAACACATTACAGCAAGGTTACCAACCTTTTAGATGAAAATAACGAAGAGCAGCCGTCATGGTCCAAGGATTTGACAGCAGCACATAAATCTTGTTTGTGGCTTCAGCATGTTTAGATTTGTTTTCACATGTTCCTATGGTTTACTGTACTGATAAAAAAATGATGTCACACGTTTGGCTTTATTAGCAAATACATTAGATGTAAAAGAGTCATCAGTATATTCAGTGTTGTACCTTCATTATGTCTGACATCAATAACATGACCAACTTCTGATTGGTTCTGATTCATTCTTGTGATTGTTGCTTTTTCAGATCTGACCACATGTTTCCTGCTTATAAGATGCTCCATCAGGTTGGAAAATAAAATCCATTTTTTGATGCGTCGCAGACATTAGAAAAGTATGTAATTTGTAAATATAGTTGACAAACACGTAATGTATCAGGTAGCTATTTAAACTTAGAATGGGTTTTATAAATAAATAAAATTCATCTAATTACTCATCACAATCTGAAAAGAAA
Organism: Cynodonichthys magdalenae; assembly: GCA_031762555.1. NCBI lineage: Eukaryota > Metazoa > Chordata > Actinopteri > Cyprinodontiformes > Rivulidae > Cynodonichthys > Cynodonichthys magdalenae. The sequence continues at coordinate 24,196,296 of JARVJO010000002.1, forward strand.
TTGTCATCACAAAAACTGAGGGCAGAAATTCTGTAAAACATTTTTCTCACAGCCAACCTTGTAGTCCTTACTTTATTTTGTATAAAAAAATACCTGGACATTTTAATAAAGAAAATCTCACGTACTGCTACATAGTTGAGCTCCTATGTATGCTGAAGTAGTCATTACTTAGTATTGTTTAAATAAAAACCCAAATACAGAGCACATGTGGTTTATTGAGTCACAGGTTTGGAAAAGATTCAACAGTCCTTGTTGCTCTTTACTTTGCTGCTCTTACAGGTGGAGGACTTTTCGAACCGCCTCCTTGTACTGCTGCATGCTGCTCTCGTTTTCTCCTTCATTCTTCAGCCTCATCACAGAGTCCCTAAATTCCTGCACCTCTTTTCTTCCCAGAAGCTGCTCCCTCACTTCCTGCTCATCCTCGTCGCCGGCCACTTTCATGCACAGCAGCGTGTCCAAGAGGTTCTTTTGGGACGGGCTGTCCTCCCAGCTGTACTCCTCCATGTCTGCTCTGGTCTTCTCAGCCTCCCAGGCCTCAATTTTCTAAAGAATGAGGAGGAAAAAAAATGATGTGGTTCTTTAAATCCATCAACACATCTTCGATCCTGCTCTAACAAATATTTCTCCTTATGTGCTGCCTGCCTGTCATCACGTTCCCTGGACAACAATCTGCTCTCTTATACAGCAGCTTAAAGCAGAGCAGTGACCTGTCCAGGTGTTTCAGGTTAATGATCAGTAGTACATAACTCATCCTCATAAAACCCAGCCTGAATCAGGTCCATGTCCTTGTCAACCCACTTTTAAGCTGATGAAGGCTTTCTCTCTGACCTTGGTTGTTTTTATTTTACCGATAATAAAAATGTTTACAGCCACAGTGTGAGCTCATCCAGCCATTATTAGACAAAAGACACCTGTGGTCTTGATACTCTCTAAACATTTTTATATTTGAGGACAAGTGCTGGTCGTGAAGGTGTAAACATCCCCTGTTGTTGCAGAAAGGTCTGAACAGTCGGCCTGGATCAACACACACTGGAACCAGCAGGCGAAGTCTGTCTCTCCAAGTGGGGAGATATTATCACCTCAGTGGTTGCTAACAATCGGCTTCTTTGTGGGCTAGCTTTACAAACCTGATCACTACTCCACTCTCACTTCTCCCAAAAGCCTGCTGGACAAGCACTGTGCCTTCCATTGTGTCTCCAAAAGGCCAGCGGACAATGTTCTGCTTCCTGACTCAAACACCTTTTTCACAACCGAGAGGCTTTCCTTTAATGTGGCCAACCCGTGACAGGAAGAGCTCCCGGAGGCAGAGGCTGCAGAACAAGGGTAGTCATTTTCTTTTATGTGGCCGGCTGAAGATCGGTGCGAACAGTGGCGGGGTTAATGACCTGATGGCAAGCTTCTGTGATGCACCGTGGTTCGTTTAATGTCAATGAGTATCAGGGTCAACACCTGATAGGGGAGTGTGTTTTCCACTCATCTGTGGGGAAATGTCAACTGGACAATGCTGCTGTTTGCCATCTTTCTGCCCATTCAACTCTGATACCTCTCTAATGGCTTTAGTCTCTCAGGTCACTGAGCAAGATGGACAGGAAAGAATTTCCCTGAAGAAGATACAGACGTGTTGCGCAAACCTCAGCAAGGATGCTGATGAACACAACAAGCTTTAAAAGCTTACATCTACATAAACATTCAGTATGTTTTATTGACATTTGATGGTAATAATAGGACAGTGGGTGAAACTATGGTCTAATGTCCTCAGAGCTAAAAACAAACCACCCACATATGAAAACTAAATATGGTTACCAGTGCAGCTGCAAAATACTAAAAGAACATGTGATATTCTGCATTTTTACTTGTTTCTTTGCTTGAATGAATGGGTTATTATCAAGCTTTTGTAGAACATGAAGAAGTCCTTCAATCATTGATTCAGGTGGGCTGGAGCAGGAAAACAAGTAAAACATGCAGGACAGTGGTCCTCGAGGACCAGGGTTTACCAGCTCTGCCTAAACCCATTTTAGATCTTTGCAAAAATAAGCCTGAACACGACAGCACCACCTATGGGTTCAGTGCATCACAACTGACATTAAATATTACATCCAGTGCAGAGATTCTTAACCCTTGGGCTGCAGCCCACAATTGGGCTGTGATCTCCCCCTTGAGAAACATCTGTTTCCAGCTGTGGGTTGTGAAGACCGTGTGATGTCATTGGTTTTCAATTGACTAGGTTGCAATACACTTTTTCACCAGCGGTAGTGCACTCACATGTTTAACAAACTTTTTTAGTACATAGAAGAAGAAGAACGTTAACCTTCTGCTAGCAAAACTTTGAGAAATTAAAACTTATTTTAAACAAAAAATTGAAGACAAAAAATGAAGAAAACCTGTCAAAAAGACCAAAATTGTTGGTAAGTTTAATGCAAACTTTATCAATTATGGTTAGCCGTGGGACTAGCTATTTAACAAAGCACTGTAGCTAGGGATGGGTATCGTTAAGGTTTTATCGATACTACTACTTTTATCGGTACTGCTTATCGATCCGGTATTTTAACGGTTCTCTTATCGATACTTTCTGTGAAAAAAACCCCAAAGTGGCTGCGACTGCGAGTGGCGTGAGAGAGAGAGAGAGAGAGAGTGCTTTTTTTTTCTAAATAAACAACGCAACATGTGCCGCGTCCATGCTATTTGGGCACCGTTAACAAAACCGTTAAGGTTGGAGCTTATTGATCTGGTTAAAATTATTCACGTGGCACCGGTTCTGAAAAAAAAAACCGGGTATCGGTAGCATCCCTAACTGTAGCCCTCCAAACTAAAACAGCATCTAGAATTTATCACAACTAAAGAGCAGCTTCTGGTTAAAAAGCTAATTATTTTTGTGTTAATGTGTGCTTGTGGGGGTGGGATTATTTGAACTGTTCCAGGAAATGTGGCTGATTTCATCTTCATGTTGCTTTGAATTTACTTAACTCAGTTAAGTAAATCCAACATTTCATTTTAGAGTGCAGTTAAATGTCATAAAGACTGGACCAAACAGTAGAGTACGTTCTAGTTTCTATTTTGTAGTGTGTAGAATAAATTTCAAGCAGGGCCTCTGATCTCAGATAAAGTTCTTTTCAAACAGTAGTTGTATGTCATTGTTCTACTTTTCAATAAATATATAACAATTTTTTGTTTTTATTAATCCTCAGGATTTAGAAAAATACACTTCAAATGGCTGGAAAATGCATAGTTTTGAGTAGATTTTTTTCTAAATTTTCTGGGAGAGTATGCGTCTGGACCCTAGTAGGATCAATTTGTCACTGCTGATGCACACTAATATGTTTACGGGTCCCTCTATGCCATCAGCAAATGTTGGCAGGTGTGTAAATGTTTGTCTTATGGTTTGTTTGACAATGTTTTTGCTTGTTAAACTGTAAGTGCATGACAGAATACAAATGAAACCAAGATTTAGATCAATTATCACTTTGATCAGTGCATCCTTGATGTCTGAATGAACCTTGTGGCACTTTAGATTCAACAAGTTGGGCCCCAGGGTTAAAAAGGTTAGGAACCCTTGATCTAGTGAAATCCCAGAATGCACTGTGATTTTTTTAACAATTCAAGCCGCAGAGTTTGATGTATGAAAACAGACTGCAGACAGCAGAGCAAGCTGGCATTTAAGTGAGTGATTGTTGGCTGAAAGAAGACAAAAGCTCAGAGACTTCAGTGGACCTAGAGTCACAAATGAAAATAAAATAAAAAAGGTCCAACACTCACCCAAGACTCTTGGTAAAGAACAGTTAGCAGGTACATGGCGTAGTCATAGTTCTGAAGCCTCACAGGGCAGCTGGTAAAACAGAGGGCAAACAGTTAGAAGGTTTCAAAACATTTGTTACATTTTGTAGCCTGTTTTTAGGAGGCAGTGTTTACCTGTCGGTTGTGATGGTGAGGACATCCGTGTCCTTGCAGTATCGCTCTCCAACAAGTTTGAGAAGTTTCTTCCGTGCGTGATCGTCCAAGTTCAGACTGGACACCTTCACCTGGGAGGGCAGGGAGACAAGATGACCACAGATAACTTTATGCAGCTGGGGTGTTTTTATGTTCCAGGGATCCTTATTACTCAGAGGTGTGTAGTAACTAAGTACATTTACTTTGTTACAGTACTTATAGGGCTGCACCAATGTGAACATTTCTGCTGATATCAATATCTGATATTATTATTGCTGTTATGGCCAATAACCCATATTTACTGACACAAACACACACTTGTGTCTTTTTTTGATACCGTATAAATAAAACGAGCAGCCCGGTGACATGGCTCTACTTCAGTTATTCCTGGCTGTGCAGCGTCACTAACACTATCATGATCAAACAGATTCCCCTCGAACAACCATTTCCCCTCCCAAAACTGAAACACAAAGCTAAAAAGTGGAAAATCATTATCGAACAATAATATCGGCCATGAATTGATATTCTAAAAAATGACCAACATCGGCCGATGCAGATGTTAATGTTGATGTATTGTGCATCGCTAATTACTTAAGTGATTTTTGTGAGGATTTGTAATTTTACCAATTATTTTACTGTTGACATACTAATTTACCGTTTGTTGGAGATCACTGTGATCTACTACCATCCCACATTTGAGCCAAATTTGTCTAAAAACGACTGAGTTTGCATTTGCATTTTAGCTAGAGTGTTTGTTTATCATCTTGAAATTTTTTTTTATTTTTGTTTGTTTTTCATCTTGGATCTTTGATGTGGCTTCATTGTGATGGAGGTCCTTCTTAGTGACCACCACACCCAATTTTAGTTAAAAATTTTTTAAGTTGAGTTATTGCAGTTTCACATTAGTTCTGGCGGCCATCTTGAATTTTTATTTGGCATTCAGATTTTTTCAAAGCTTGTTCTTGGCTACTACTATGCCAGTTTTCAACTCTGTAAGTCTTAAAATGGCTGAAGGAGAGCTTTAAAAAAAATTAGCGATAGCAGTTAGCTTCAAGTTGTGATTCAGAATGTGCTGTGTTAGGTCTTAGCTACCAACCCACCAAATTTCAGCTTTGTTTGTCTTAAAACTAAGACCTAAGACTAAATTAAAGCAAACCCTCTGTACTGTATGTTCATACTGAGGAGTCATTCAGTTTTTGTTACCTAAAAAGTGCTGACTTTGTCCACTCATTCTGGATCTGAAGTTTCATTGAGTGAGATTGTCTCTCCAATCTATGTTTTATTCTAATCCACCTGGATTATTGTCTGATTCCAACCTTGCTGATATAATCTAAGGCAATGGGTCGGAGGAGCAGATGGCTGGTGATTAAAGGCAAAAATGACAAAATGACACTTCATTCAAAAAGAAACACTTTTCAATGATCATTTCCATAAGTGCTATAAGGTAAAATGTCCACTGATACCTTTAAACAGAAATCATGTTTTCCTTTAGGTTACACCTCTGCATCACCAACCTACATCTGCGCTGTGTTTGAGGATCAGACATGGGATGAACTTTTTACCTCGTCATATTTTCTATCTGAGATTTTACAGATAAAGCATCTTTACTTTTATGGATCTTTGCAGTCATGCCCTTTTCATGTGTTTACATATGACACCAGTTTGAAAAACTGCATATTGATGGATTAGTGACAGAGAGAGGATTAACAGGAGTATTAAAATGTCTTAGAAAATATGTGATTGCCTAATTTTTTTTACTTTATCCTGTGAAAACTTATGAAAACAAAAACTAGCAATCAAACACTTAATAAGGAACAAAAGAAAAGCAAAATGTCAAACACGTGTCAAGCCTACAAAGTCTGAGAATGAATGTTTGTGTAGATAAGGCACACGGACATGACGTCACAAGGCCACTCACTCTGAGACGAACAACACGAGCTGCAGGGTTTCTGACAGAAGGCCCAGCAGAAACAAAGTCTGTGCTTTCCACTTTAATGGGAAAATGTTGGTCACATTTTTCATCAGTGTCCAAGGCTGAGGGCCACTCTGTACAGAAAGCTGAAAGCCAAAAGATAAATTCTCATTATTTTCTTTTAAAAGCCATGTTCTTTTTTAAACCACAGTAAGAATACTTTGTTAAACACCAGAAAGTACTGAACTGCTCACGTTTCAGAGCTTCACAGTGTTTCCTGATAGCTGCTGGGGTCAAATGCAGAAAGTTTGGTATCTGAAACAAAATGAACAGATCATGTAAATGTTCTGACTTAATTTAAGTAAAAAACATTCTTTAAAAAGTCAGATAATACAAACTTTTTAAATTCTATCAGCAAAAAAAATGAAATGAAGTTAATATTCATTAAAGTCTGAAGTTAGAATCACACCAGATGAAAATGCTATAAAACAATTATTACAAGAATATTCAACTAAATCACTTTAATAAGATTCTAAATGAGTTTTCTCCTTATTTAAAACATTATGTAGATTTTTAATAACTCATCTACATTTGAATTAGATTGAATTGCAAAAATCTTTGCTAGATTTTACAAACTTTATAAAAAGACATAAGAAGTACATAAAAAGTCTCCGACTTGGTGGGTTTTTATAATTGATTGAAATAATTATTTCAAAATATAAACCTCTTCTTACTGAAAGCATCATTTTAACAACAAGTTATAAAGAAATGTTACCAACTGCTCATACAGATGGTGCTCCTCTTTAAATATAAATGTGTATTTAAATTCACCTTTTTTGTTAGTTTTATTTTTAAAACAGCTTATTTGCTTCTGAACACTTTTATAATTCCACACAGCTCCCAGATGTATTTCCAGCTGGCAGTAAGAGGCCTCCAGCACCATAAGGATATTAATTAATACTATGAAAATGACCCGATTTATACATTTGAAAAAAAGTGGAATAATTTACTAGCTTTATGATTTCATTAATTCACTCTGATCTTACATATGGCTGGCTCCACCACATCTCTTTAATCTGCCCTTTCACATATTTCTATCAGATGCACATATTCTACTGTATAATGGATTAACAACTGGAAAATGAAAAAAAAAATCTTGATTACATTTGACACTATGGCAAATAGAGCTGATCTGCTGCATTAAATGTTCTCCAGCACATTTTAAAGATTTTTACTCATGTTAGGATTTTAGGGTCAAATATTAACCTGTGAAAACTGTGTCTTTGATCACTTTCTAAAATAACATCAACATCATGTAATATTGCTTTAACATCACTAAATGAGTTAGCATTTTAAAGAAACAAGAAAATAGTTATCAGGTACATTGACATCATTTTGAAAGAAAATATATTTGAACATTACTGGTTGTAAGGTCCAATCTTTCTTTCCTAGCTCATTTTAACAGGTTATCATCAATAATTGTTACTTTAGCTGAGGGAACAAACTTTGCTTTCATTTTATTACAGGCCCTGTCACACTATAACATTTTAGACAACTTATGAAACTTTTTTTTAGGTTTAAATTACTAAGAAGTTATATATCTGATCAATTTGTTATCTTTACACTATGTACATGCCAAAAAAAGGCTTCCAGTTGATTTTTTAAATTCTATCTTCAATGTTGATGTCTTTAAAATTATCATAAGTTGGCACAAATTGTTTAAAATGTTATAGTGTGACAGGGCCTTACAAGACAATGAAGTGAGCTCAAGTGTAGGTTTATCTAAATTAAATCTTTTTCCTCAAATGGTGATATTATGTATTTTGTAGTAACATAGTTCAATTCTATTCCTTAATCAAGAATCTATAATACCTTCAGTTGGTATGTAAATGCTGTATATATAAAAAATAAATTAGATTTTGATCTAAATGCCTTGAAATTGGCCTCTGTCTCTTTAAGAACCTCCTACCGTTTCTGACACTCCCACTTCAGCACGGGGTGCTCTGTGAGGCGGGAGCTAAGCTGCAGATTGGGCTCTGGGGAGGAGCTTTGTGCAAATAGGTGGAGCTTTGCACCAGCAAGTGTTTAGGCAGCGCCACATGGCCACAGGAGATTCAAGGAGATTCAAGGAGATTCAAGGATTTCTCAAACATGCAGGAATGAGTCAAAGCAACACTCTGGGTATGTTTTTGATGAGGGAATGACATTAGAACATGATACAAAGTTTAAAAAAAAAAGTGTATTTACTGTATCACACTCCCCCTTTAAAATCAGTGATTCACCAGTAAACTCTTCAGGTTTTATTAAATGTATCCTCAACCCAAAAGCAGGGGATTTCACATTTTAACAAATTGTTGAGTTTGCTTGGAGCAGAAACAGAAAACACAAATTCTTTTGACTGCATTAGTGAGTCTTAACATTTCTCTACAGTACTTTCTAATGGGAGGTTCTTATTTGTCAACTTTATTAAATCCAGGCAGTGATGACAGCTTGAATTCAGAAAACACTGGTTTGAAAAGCATCATAAACAAAGTGGAAAACACAAAATGACCTTGATCGCTTAAGTCAGGATAATATATATGACATAAAAAGATGTCAATTTCCTATTTTAAACCTTGCATAGGTCTCATTAGTGGCACTGTATTATAAAAAACTAATTAACTAGTTTGGATTTTTAACATTTGATGATTTGTGCACTGAACAAGAGGAAGCAGTTTAGCTTCTCAAGGCAGGCCGAGAGGATGAAATCAATATTGTCAGAGCCGCCCGGCAGAGTTCCAGCTGTGACGGGTGTAAGTAGTGGATCTGCAAGTGGCTTGAGTCCAGATGGAGCAGCTGGTGTTTGGACAGAGCCGCTCAGTAATCCGCCCACAGACACACAACCATGAGAGCCATGCAGCAGAGCACAATGAACTCCATCAGGACTGCAGCAGCACTAACCCGCTACAATTGACTCAGCTGCTTAGAGAGTCGGGCTGCAAAGATTTCCATTTGTCTGGTGGAGTCTGCATTTGACTTTAGATGTTAAAATACCTACAAACTCTTCCTAAAATTTGAGATCCAGCATTCCCAGCTTAGGGTGTGTTGAGAAATGACAACTCAATAACTGCAAAATGCACAGTGGTAAATATATACATATATATGCTAAAGTGAACTAGATGTCAAGTCAAGTAAAACTTCATTATCCACAAGGGTTTTGTTGTGCAGGCAGCAGTGAAAACCCAAACATACAGATATTAGTTTAATGTCTAACATGTTTTTGCTTTCTAAAGTCAGTCACACATGTACAGGAGAGTTTACTCGTGGCAAATACGAGAAGTTGTAACTTTGAGTTGTACATCTAGGTCCATATCTAATCGGACACTGACACAAAGTTTGTTTAATTACCTGTTTACTGAAATATGTTCACGTATTATTTATGTAATGGACATGGACATAAAGTCCAGACATTCCGCTTTCATTTGAGGGTATCCACATGGAATTGGAGGGTTTAGTTCAGCTTCTTCACATGAGCACACCCTGTTTTAAAGGGACCAAAAGTAATTGGACAACTGATTGAAAGAATAGTTCATTGGCAGATGTGGCCAGTTCCTTCGTTATGTCATTCTCAATTAAGCAGATAAAAGGCCTGGAGTTGATTTGAGGTGTGGTGCTTAAATTTGGAAGGTTTTGCTGTTAACAAAATATAGTCCAAAGAGCTCTCCATGCAGGTGAAAGAAACCATCCTTAAGCTGTGAAAACAGAAAAAACCCATCCAAGAAACTGCTACAATATTAGGAGTGGCAAAATCTACAGTTTGGTTCATCCAGAGAAAGAAAGAAATCACTGGTGAACTCATCAATGCAAAAAGACCTGGGCGCCTACGAAAGACAACAGTGGTGGATGATCCCAGAATAATCTCCATGGTGAAGAGAAACCCCTTCACAACAGCCAACCAAGTGAA
>JARVJO010000002.1:24206174-24216854 GCA_031762555.1 Cynodonichthys magdalenae
GATCTTTGAGTCCATCTCATGAAAAATGGGAGCAAAAACAAAAGTGTTGCGTTTATATTTTTGTTGAGTGTAACTTAAGAAAAATCCAATAATCATAGGTGAATAAAAGTACTATCATACATAGTTTTTAGGTTTGTTTATATTGAAAAGTTTGAAAACCACTGAACTTCTTACCCAATACAAACACCTGCACAGAGAGGCAGGTGTGTGTGGTAGAAGCAAAACTGAGCAGAAGACAGAAACGGAGCAGACTAATCAGAAAAACATGGAACAAAACCAACTAAAGAATAAATATTTAACTAAAACACAAATCTTATCAGATTTGGAGTTAATGGGTCAGATATTTAGACATTCTACTTGTGTGTGAGTCAGTGTGCTTACAGGATTAAACCAATGAGATCAAACTAAATTTGAGCAGACACTTTCAAGTCGCCCAATCAGGGCTGTCATTCAACCTTTCTTATACCTCTCCTCTCCACTGCTGAGCTCCAAAGCTGGCAGGAGAACAGGAGGCCACCAGGAACAAATAACTTAAAGTCATTTAAAGGATTGTTAGTGATGAACGGTTAGAAGGCTTTAATAATAAATGGAGGAGATCAAGTTCAACCGTTTTTATAAGGTGAGACCCCTGGAGCTTCAATTACTGCTGAAAACACATGCTGCATGTGTTCACAGGAAAACCTGTCAAGTGTTACTTTTACATTTAACTAAAATATTTTAGAGAGCAAAAGTAATTGTACTTCTCTTTAAGGAGTCTTTCAAAAAGGTCAAATGGTTTTGCTTTGCCTGTTGTTTTTTATTTTACCCAGTCAAAGTCAAAGACAGCTAAAGCAAAGTGAGTTCAAATATAATGTAAGCTGAACGTGAAAATCCTGATTATCTGATTATTTGCAGACCTGGTTGTTGAGTCTTTCTGACCCGGAAATACTTTAGCTGTAAATACTGTACTAAAATAAGCCAAAAACCTTTGGCCTATTTTTCAAAAATATGCAACCTGCTACTGTCAAAAAAATACAATATTTAATCAGCTTCAAATGAATCACGAGCCTCATTCATAAGACGGACTGATGTGTGTTCTGTCCTCCTCCGAGTATTCAGAAAAAACACAAAGGTGGAAAGGCGAGTAAAGTGAGTCTGCCTCTGACGCTCCTCTGAGACCCAAAGTGAGGTAGTATCAGAGCCGGGCCTGAGCCGGGCCTGAGCCGGGCCTGAGCCGGGCCTGAGCCGGGCCTGAGCCGGGCCTGAGCCGGGCCTGAGCCAGGCAGACTAACTTGTGAAAACGCAACCCGCGGTTCTGCGCTCAGAAAATGAATGAGCTGATGACATCAGTGAGCGACCGCAGGATTAATCAACAGATTTATTACTGAGGGAATATTAAAAACTACATAAAACAGGAACTTTGTGGTTAGTTTTAAAATACTGAACCACAGGATCGCTAAAGTAAGTTTATTCTGTTTGTTTTGTTTGATACGAGGCAGATGTCGTCACACAATAAATATGTTGCGGTCCACTTCAGCCGAGCTGAGTTCTGCTCCACGACTCTTTTGGTTCCTTGCTGCCGGTTTGATGACAGCAGAAAAATCAAACATGATCAGAAGGACTGGGTTTGCAGACAAGCAGTAGTTTAAAATCTTTAATCGGTCAAAGCCACTTCTCTTAACGTTACTGAGAAAATAACTAATACTGGAAGAAGAACTAAAGAAGCAGCAGTAATTAACAGAAAAGAACTGCAGAGACCTGAAATTAAAATCTACAGTTAAATGTAAAGATTTCTACTCAGTTTGCAGCTGTCAAATCAGTCTAAAATCATCTGAAATGAGTAAACAGAATTAGACAGGTACTCACACAAGGAAGTGGTAGAGGAAGCATTTCAATCCAGCAGGTCTTTCTAAAAAGTTATAAACATCCCCCTGCATGCTCGTCTGAATGTAAGGACTCTGGAACTTCTGATGATTGCGCAGCCAACTGGAGCGAGGAAGAGGAGGTGGAATTGGGGTGATGGAGGGCTGGTTGTGAACGATCTGCAGCACTGGGTCCTTTGTGTCAGCTGGAGGACAGCAGGGAAAGCCTGATCCATTATTCACCAGAGAGGGGTCCAGTTCCTGTGAAACAGGAGAGTAGTGGCCAAAATCAGCCGCAGGGACACGCAGGGCCATGCAGCCGGAGGTGGTCCCGGCAGAGGCTGCGAGGTCCATGTTGCGGTCCAGGCTGAGGCTGACGCTCGTGCCGGCACATCCGTTGGGGCTGCTACGTATGAAGGAGCTCCTCATCCTGCTGCCGTAGTCGCGCTGCACGTGGCACGTCATGTGAAAGGAGCGCGCTCGTCTTTCCTCCATCTTCAGGATGGTCCCCTTCAGACAGGGCCAACAGGGACTGTGGAGTCCTCAATGTTCTGACCAGGGTTCTGGAAAGAGGGGAAAGGCCAGCAGGAGAAGAGCTAGCTCCCAGCAGCAGAAAAGAGCACACTTCGTTGGGCTGCACGTGTGTCCATACCTGCAGGGAGAAGGCATGACCTGAGTCATCAGGACTGTACAGCTGAGAGTAGCCTCACCCTGAGAGGTCAGACCCCTTCTTATTTTAATATGTCAAAAATTATCCCAAAACTAACATTCAGCACATCATCAAAGTTTGAACATCAACAGGTGAGATATTATCTGGTAAAAGTCTTTCCACAGAACCCCACTTTACCAGATCTAATGAAAAGAAAAACGGAGAAATATGGTTGGTAGGTAGGCAGGCAGGCAGGCAGGCAGACAGACAGACAGACAGACAGACAGACAGACAGACAGACAGACAGACAGACAGGCAGGCAGGCAGGCAGGCAGGCAGGCAGGCAGGTAGGCAGGTAGGTAGGTAGGTAGGCAGGCAGGTATTTAATGGGCCTCTGACATAAAATTTTTGGAATAAATATAAAGGCATTTTTTACATATGACATTAATAACATTGCAAAAATAATTTCCCGCTGTTGTGGTGAACAGTTGTTGAGATATTTGCATGTGAAGTAACAGGAAGTGATGTCAAAGGGGAATTTCTGCATGTGAACAGAGCTTTGATAAAATGACTGTAGGGAAGAATTGATGTTTCTTTAAATTATTTTGAGCCACTATCACAGTGAGATGCAGACGAGTCAGAGTTCAAATAATATTGTTTCAATAAACAAAGAGCAGAGTTCCTTTTCTTAAAAAGTTCCCCTTTGATGTCACTTCCTGTTTCACTTTGGCTTTAAGTTTTAAATAAAATTTGCCAGTTATGTGACAAAATGTGTAAAATCACATGTATTATGCAAGGTTTCTAAAATAAATAGGTGTTTTCTTTGAGTTTTTGTATTCAGTAGTTAGGCATGTCACAGGCACTTTAACCTTAGTAAACAAACTGAAAATTATTGGGGGGTTTTTCAGCCTGCATATTTTAAATGTCAGTTAGGCTATATGTGGATCAGAAATGTGTTACGCAAACGACTGGTTCTGATTAGCACTTTGTTGAGTAACAATTGTTTTTCAGATTCCTTTTTGAATCTAGACTTTACATTTGTAAAACAAATACCCTCATGAGGCTATTTAATGACAAATTAAAACTAGTTAGAAGTTAATCATATCTCTTGTGACCTGTGAGGATAAAAAAATCAGGTAATGTTTTGCTCTTACATAATGTTCCCAGAACAGAAACATGCATGGCATCATGGCACACACTGGCTCTCTCTGAGGATTTTCTTTTGTGAAAAAAAAACACACCCTCCTGTTGAATTGCCCTTGATGGATGTCAAAACCCCTCTAAACTCCACCATCTGGGAAAGCAAAACAAATGCACCACATGCACTTTCCATGCATTTAGAGAAAATGATTCAGCAGCTTACACACCCACAGAACCTGACCTTTCCTAATGATTGCACAAAACATGTCACGTCAGCCTGTAACCGGATAAAACTTAGACCGATAAAAGACGAGGATAACTGCAGCCATGTGCATAACTTTTTTTATTTGTCTTTGAAATCACAATCAAATCAAGGTTAAAGCAAAACTTAGTGAGTGAATTTTAAACTAAACTCTGGTGTGGTACCTGAGACAGATTCCCAATAGATACTCTGAGCGCTAACACGTTGCTCAATGAGATATTTGTTTAAAAATTTAGGAGTCAGTTCTGTTTGTCTGTTAGAAAAACATCTCACGACCCACTGCACAGCTCAAAATGAAACCTTCAGAGAAGAATGAGTAGATGAACCTTGTTTTGAGCCAACATCAGAGGCCACCACAACCACCTGACCATAAAACAATCAAATCAATTCAAATCAGTTTTACAGATGTGATAAGAATCTTTGATAAAACTTTAGTCCCATACCCTGTCTGTTAGCATGAACCAGCAGACAGATTTTAATGAAACTTTTAGGAAGTGATCGCAGATTGTAACTCTGCAACTCGCTGTGGAGTCGATCCAATTTAAGATGGCTGCCACAGCTAATGGTTAGCAAACAAAAAAAGGCTACAACTTATTCAACACATGCTTTACACACAACATCATACATTGGTGCACTGTGTGAAATTTTAACATAAACATTATCAAGTTATATTTTCTGAACATAACATGTTTTGTCCTGAGAGGTGATGGGTTCATGTCTCCCTTTAAAGGATGACTCATCTAGTAAACAATGTTTTACTGCAGGAAATCAACACAGTTGTAAAAAGTAGCAATGTAAAAATACTTTACTTTACTTAAGTAGAATTTTTCGTTATCTATAATAATAGTAATTATTTTTCAGCCGACATTCTACTCCTTACATTTCAAATAGGCTATAATGTAAGAAGCAGAAAGGCATACTCCTGTTTCCTTTTGGCTTGTTTTCATTCTGGCCACAAAAAAATAAAAACCTATCCAGATAAATGGTGCCTACCTGAAACAGGCAGCCTTAGCATCAGCATTTTAATAAAACATAATGGTTTTGGGAACAGTCATCTCCCAATAAATGTCATTTTGGAAAATCTAGCTGCTCATTTTTACTCAAAACTTTTACTTTTAATACTTAAGTCCATTTTATATCAAAAATGTATTTTTGATACTTAAAAACATTAAATGTCAGATACTTTACGACTTTTACTCTAGTAATATTCTTAGAGGAGATTTTAACTTTTACCAAAGTAAAAGATAATTGTACTTTTACTCAAGTGTCGCTTTGAGATACTTTATACAAGACTGGAAATGAGTTTTAAGTATAAATATCATTAACACTTGTGCAAATTCAAGACGTGGCACTAAGTAAACCCATTAGTTCAGTGTTGATAAGTCTTTAACAATGACTTTATTAATCAGAAAGGTAATGTAAGGTAAAACCAACATGCTGGGAAAATAACAAAGAACATGTGACAAAGTCAGGACAGCCTGACAACGCCACAAAACACTTTCCATCTTCTCAAACAGGTCCATGCTCCTCCTCGCTGTCTAATGTAGCTTTCAGCAGCATCTAAAGGTCAGAGAGCAGGTTATTGTGTTCTCTGAAATGATGCTGGGGTGAGTTAGGCTATACCAGGGGGGTCGGAAAAAGTCCCCTGGGGGTGGAAGAGAGCTGTTGTTTCCCTTTAGATAAAGTTTCTACCTTTAATAAGCTGCACACTCCTGTTGATGCCCACAATGAAGTGATGCCCATGCATGGGGGAGATGCTGAGGGACTCTATAGTTACATATTATCTGTCTTTCCGTTCAACTGAGCCCAGAGCACAAATTAAATAACAGCACGAGGATAAAGAAGAACAATTAGTAAAGAAATTTGATCTTTTGGGCTGTGTAAGAAGTCACTTTTTAAAGCACACTAACAATTAGGAGAAGAACCAATTAATCAGACAAGTAAGCTGTGATAAATAATAAAATTATAATTTACCTTTAACTCCTTGATGAAGTTATCGGCGAATCAAGTCCCTGCTCCAAATAAAGGCACAATTTCTTCTTCTGAGCTTTTTATATTTAAATGGAATCCATTAATACATTGCGTCAATTAAAATTCACGTATCAAAGTTTAGAAAATGTGAGGAATATCGAAAATAGAGTGAAAGCTGAAGTGTTTAATCGGCTGCTGCCTGGCTGCAGGACCTGTCTCCTTAAAGAGCAGTGCAGCTGTGCCTGACCCGATGCTGCGTTCAATGCGTGGAGGAAATCTCAGCGCCGAGTCGAGTCGGAGAGTAGTTCATATGTGGTTACTATCATTGAGGAGCCAAAAAGCTTCGTAAATAGAAGGGGTTGACTCTAGTTGACATGCTTACTTTTTGGTTTGTATTGTTTTTGCTTTTTTTTTTAAGGTCAGATTAAAAAAATGCAATATATAACGGGTTAATTATTTCTAAAAACTTTAGTTTTTTGATTAGTAAAAAAAAAAAAAATTTCGCAAAAGAGAATAACTTACAAAGAACTTGTAACAATATGAACTTTGTCACAAATGGAGTTTAAAGCCTTTGTTATTACTAGAAAGAAGATTTATTTAGCAATTTTTGGTTTTCTCCAAAAAGGACTTAAGAATAAACATATATGAGAAATTTTCACAATAATGTTGTAGCACCACTAAACCCACATTCTGGCTGAAACAATCATAAAATTGCACAGAACATTCTGCAAACTTGTATTTTGGAGATTCTTCTTTGGAGATTCCATCATTCTTCCTTGAGTTAGAAAAAATGTTGTGTTCCTGTCACCCCACTGTGAGATTTAGAGTCAAGTGTGTTCAAACCAGTTCCAATAAAACTAATTCTCATGCACTTATTTTAATAATAAAATAGTATTTGTATGGCAAATTTCTTAATAAAGTAGCCTAAATATTTTAGTGGTTTTCCATTAGACGCTCAGGATCACAACAATACTGAATATTAGTAAGTACCAGATATACCCAGCACATAATCAGCACATACATCATATGCTGAATGTACTGTATGTTTGATATCAAATAAAGTACCTATTTGATAGATATCCTGTATTCTTCTTACCAAGTTCCCTGCATTTACCTGGCCCAGATACTTACTGAATATTGTAAGTATCAGGTAAGTATCCTGTAAATACCTAGTACATGTACATTGTAAGTACATGGTAAGTGTCTGGTACTTACCTTGTACACACTCAGCATACATATTTTTATGTACTGTAGGTTCATTATGGGATACATAAGGTAACTGGTACATATTCCATAGATATTTACCATAAAAACTAGGTGAATATCTAGTTACTTAAAACAGATACTTACATTGTAAGTAAAGATTCAGTACAAACCCAGTAAGTATCCATTATGTATAATACTTAAATAAGTGTGTGATTTGGGCCTGCATCATTTAAGGCTTTAAATTTTAAAATATGTGGGGAATTAAAACAAATGGTGGGCAGAAAGCAATGTTGGCATTTTTTAATTTTATTTGTACTTTTATAGTCTAGCTGCAGTAATTTGAACATTTCAAAGTGACTGAAGGAGTTCAGGCTGATATTTGATTTAAGAACATGCAGAAACAACACTCAACAAAAATGTTTGATTCCAGCTTAAAAATCGAGATTTGAATCAGATGTAACTTCTACTAACCCAACAACCTGCATCATGGATTGTAAGGATGTGTTTTAACTGAGCGAGAACGGACGCTGTGTATAGTTTAAAATCAGAGTACTTATATTACAAAGAGTCATTGAACGCACCGCCTGTTTGATAAGCAACAGCTGGCAAGCGCGAGATCCAGCTGCTAGTCCCACGTGAGAAACGGTCGCGCGCTCGTGGGTAACGCACAAGTCAGTTAAAAGCAACTCACGAGCGAAATCTTTCCCCATTAAATTGATTGAAATATTTACTGAAACTATTATATGAACGTCCTACACGTCTATGATGCATTAACCGAATCTACTATAGCTCCTGTCTGCATCCGCGCGGGGCACTACCAGGGTGCGAGTTTGACCGTTTTGTCCCTTACTGGTTCCCGTAGTTCGCTAAGAAAACATGGCGTCGGTAATAAGCAAGTTATTTC
This sequence comes from Cynodonichthys magdalenae, assembly GCA_031762555.1. Lineage (NCBI taxonomy): Eukaryota > Metazoa > Chordata > Actinopteri > Cyprinodontiformes > Rivulidae > Cynodonichthys > Cynodonichthys magdalenae. The sequence goes on from JARVJO010000002.1 coordinate 24,214,148, forward strand.
CTTCCCTTGGTCGAACAAATATTGGTAGTTTTGGGTTTAAATCGCCAAGCAGAGTCACATACGCCACAAATTTGTCCTCAGATGTTTTCTCGGGGAAAAAAGGTGAGTTCGGTCGATAATAAAAAGCATTTTTTGCTGATTTACAAATGACTTCTGTCATTTCCTCGAGTCGAGGTGACACTTGGTTTGCAGAGAGGGTAGCACAAAACCTTATTTTTCATAACACGTTTTTCTGTCCACATAATCTACCTACTGAAACCTGCTGACGACTAAATTAAGTTTAAAGTTTATATTATTAGATAATGATTCGTGTGTGGTACAACTTATTAATATTTATTTAAATGTACCTTCAATGTTGGCTATGAAGCATGTCAAAGCGTTAAATGTAAATGTTGACAAAAGTAAACAAGACAAAGATTGCAAAACCTAATGCAGCAGTCATGCATACAGCATACGGTGTGAAAACAATCATTACTGTAAAGGAAAAGTTTACTCAAAATACTAGATGTTTATTGGATGAGTCAGTTTGTTTTTGTGCTGACGTTGTTTGAAAAGAAGCTGGAGACGTTTTGTTGTGGTCAGGGATCTCTTTGCTGTGGTTTGTTGGAGCAGCAACATTGGAGCCAGTGACACCAACACTTCAACTAAATAAATGGCAAGCTCCATTTTAATCTCCAAATAAACCACTTTAGAAGCTGTGGTGTAGAGGAATACACTGGACAAACTGTTGTCCATCGTGGACAATCCAAACCATCTACTCCACCAGTGAGGAGGAAACAAAGCAGCTTTTCCAACAGGCTGATACAGCTGCTTTGATGTTCTGACCCGCATTATACAGGCTTATAGAAATCCTGCACCAAGCCATCACACTGTTTAATTCCTCTCTTATTTCAATAAGATAATCAATTTTAATTTCCTATTTTTTTTTATTTCATTCTGTTTTTTTTTCTTCTTCTTTTGGCTGATCCATTTTTCAGCAGTTGTCACAGAAGGACAACTTGCATAAAGATTTATTTAATTGCCTATCAGACACCTCCCTGGTGGTACTTCATGATGGATAAGTATCAACTTAGAGTTATCAACATTAATTCTGACCAAATTCCAAAATCAATTTGCAGCTGAATATTTAAAATTGCTCCTGCTGCCATTTTCAGCTCCTCAGATTTTGTGTTGTGATAAAGTTCTTGGTTTTGGTTCTAGGGGTGTCCCGATCCGATATCCATATCGGATATTGGTCCGATATTAGCCAACAAATGAATATCGGATTATATCGGCCTGCATCTAAAATCTCTGATATCAGCACTCCCGATACAAGCAGTCCATCCAGTAATCCACTCAGGATTTCTGTCCAGCAGAGCCTGGAACCAGCACAAAGAACTTAAGGGACCTTGAATAGTTATTTTACATTTTAAAAGTGTATTTTTTTTTTTTTTGATTTACTGAGATAGTTTATCAGGGTCTTCTGTTTTATTTATTATTTTATTTATTTTTTATTGTACCGGTATTTAATTGTACAATATTCTTTTAAGTTTATAAAATATGTAACCTATTAGATTAAAATAAATGGGACCTCTCTCTCATACCTATTATTGTTGAATAGTGTTCACTGTTTGACCTGATCAAGAATTTTTAAGCTTCCAAACTACAAAATGAAAGTATGATTCACTCATATCAAGTTGATATCGGTATCGGCCAATATTCAAGGCAGCAATATCGGTATATTGGAAGTGAAAACGTTGTATCGGGACACCCCTACTTGTTTCCACATCAGAGGTTGAGATTTTTGGCTGAAATTATTTAATGAAAACTACTTCTGGTCAGACTTCTCCAGATATTTCTATGGATGTACTCAGGTCTCAGATGAATGTAGTTCTGAGCTGATGGCAGTGCTGATTTTTTAAGGGAATTTAGTATGATGTTCTTTTCAGCTGCTGAGCTAAGCAGGCTAACCTCTTCATATAAGTGATCCTCAACATTGCTTGTTTCTTTGTGCTTCATTTGGTTTGTGTTTTTATCTGCAAATGCACCTTTTTGGTACAACAGGTTTCTCTTACAGCTAAAACAAATCGTCTAAAAACCCAGACTTTGCTCAAATGTACTCCAAGATCTGATGCTGTTTAAGAGACATGATGAGGTCACAGCTTCTGTAGATCTGAGCCCGTATTTATCAAACTTCTTAGAGTGGAATTTTAGACTTAAGTGCTGAAAATTTCTTAGATTTACTCCTACTCTCAGACTTAAGTGTAAAAACAAGTTATCAAAATTCTTAAGTCTATGAATCACTCTTACTCTCCCAGATATTTAAGACAGCTCCAGAGGACTCTTGAGTGTTTAAGGCCCTGACACACTATGATGTTTTAGAAATGTATGCCAACTTATGAAAATTTTGAAGACCTCTACGTTGAAGATGGAATTGAAAAAATCAACTGGAAACTTCTTTTAGGCATGTACATACTGTAATTCTGACAAATCGATCAAATATAGAACTTTTATTAGCAATTAAGACATAAAAAATGTTGTCTAGTGTGACATGGCCTTTAAGAGTTGCCACTAGGGGTCTGAGATGGTCTGAGATAACGGAGACCTCACAGAGAACACAGCTGTCCTCCTCACCACCTGAGTGGGATTCTATACAATACAATACAACTTTATTTATAAAGCACTTTAAAACAACACCGTTGGCCAAAGTGCTGTACATTAAAAAACA
>JARVJO010000002.1:24220036-24233618 GCA_031762555.1 Cynodonichthys magdalenae
AAAGAAAAGGCTTCACCTTTGCAAGCTGTCTGAGGTGAAAAAAGCTTGACTTGACCACAGCACTAACTTGGCTGTCCGTCTTAAAAGTACTGTCTATCTTAAAACCCAAATTTGTGACAGACTTTAGATTTGTATTTAGCACCAAAGCTTATCACCTAAGTGAATCACTGTTTGAAAATAGCACAATGTTGTTTTTTAGTCACAGACACTGTTTTAATATGAGCTGTCATCAGCCATGTTATCAACCTCCATCTTTCCCCCTGGGTGGTCCTGGAACATTAAGCCCACCTCTGCATCCCCCCTCACACACTTGTCACTCCTGCCTCATATCAGCCTGTAAATCTTGGTGATTGATTCTAATGGCTTTAGCTTAGACTCGATGCTCGCTCCTGTGTTATCAGTGCCTTATCTGCCTCCTCATCCTCTGGTCCTGTACGTGCTCCTGCTCCTGCGTCAGTGGATTAACCCTTCACTCCTCTCTGTTTGTTCTCTGCAGGAGATTGTGCTGGTGCTCTTCTGTGGGACGGAGTATGTGGTCCGGCTGTGGTCGGCTGGCTGCCGCAGCAAATATGCAGGCATCAGAGGACGCCTCCGCTTCATCAGGAAGCCCATATCAATCATAGGTGCACCTGGTTTACTCTTGGTTCGAATTATCACAAAAAACACCGACTGTAGGTTTTAGATCAGCACCTGAAATTAATAACCATATTATTTTGCCAATGTGTGTTCATTTATCTGTAGCATTAGCACAATATATTTTGTACCAGTGGACATATTTTAATTAAATTCTCAGAAACTAGCTGTTGGATGTACGTCTACAACTGAGTCAGTTCCATTCAAGATGGCTGCCACAGCTAAGCAAACTAAGCAAACACTGGATGTAAATATTTTTGTGAAAGTAGCTGAGAGTTATTCCTAAATTCCTACTGCATACTAACTGATCAGGTAAAAGCATTTTTTGGTTTTTGACATTAAGAGCTGGAATCAGTAGAATTGTGTAGTAATGAAGTACATTTACTTCAATACTTAAACAATTTATTTGAGGACCTGTAAAAGTATTTTTTAATTGTAACTTTGACTTGTATTTTGTTACACTCAAAACATAAAAAATGATACTTTTCTTTCTTTAGAATTTACCATCTTGTTAATATACAAATATAAATAAGATCAGAATCATCATGAAATGAGTTTATGCACTCTATGAGGTGTTGAATTCATTTAACCAAGTTATGTCAACTGTAAAGCTGTTTATCAGGGCTGTTTAGTGGAACCAATTTAGTTCAGTAAATTCAACACTTAATTACTTTGAGTGTGTTTTGAAATTATTTTTACTTTCCCGATTATTGTGAGCATTTTTATGATTTTTGCTTAAGTACTTTTCTTATAAAAGTAAAAATTTATTAACAGAAAAGGACTTTGGTAAAAATGAATTTTCACTGATAAGAAAAGTATTTTATACACTTCTGGAAATCAATATTAAAGTCTGTTACCAAAATATCTTATAAATCACTATTGTATTGAAGCAATACTAGATATTTAATTCGAGGAAAGTTTTACTTTATTTTATTAAAACTAAGTTACATGAGTTTAACTTGACTTTCTCTTCTTCACAGATTTAATAGTGGTCATTGCCTCCATCATTGTGCTCGGTGTCGGGTCGAATGGCCAGGTGTTTGCCACGTCAGCCATCAGGTGCAGTAAAGAGTTTAAGGAGTAAATTATTCACTTGTAGATAAAATTGGATCACAGTTTCATGACACACAGGGGGGGCGGGTTATGTGTCACAGAGGGATCCGTTTCCTCCAGATCTTGCGCATGCTTCATGTGGATCGGCAGGGAGGGACATGGAGACTCCTGGGATCTGTCGTTTTTATCCATCGACAGGTAAAAAGTTGATGCTTCTGATTTGATCAGAAAAAAAACTGCTAAAAACTGTAAAATTTGTTCCAGGTATCACAGTTTTACCAATCAGTCTCTGTTCATATGTGAACTGTGTTTTCCCTCACACAGGAGCACTGGTCTAACCAAACTGTACATCAGGACAACTTGTTGCTTTAATCCCTAAAAAACTGAGTCCTCATGAGTAATCCAGGGTTCCTGCAAAACAAAACAAAAACTACAAGACCTGACTTTATAAGGAGAAGAAAAGGTGTGGAGAAGGAACCCCAAACCTGCTTCTTTTTTCTTTCTACTACAGTACACTAGTTTCATTTTTTTCCAGCCTGATGCACAGAGTGAGAGGATGTAACATTCTCTCATTAATCCCTGAAGTGCATCATGTTCCTTTGTGAAGTCAAATCTGACATTTATCTCTTTAAAAGTACAGGAGAAGCAGAACTCTGCTGACAAATGTGGGGGGAGGATCTCTAAAATAATTTTAGGATAAATCCAAATAAATTCGAACACGATTCTTTGTTTTCTTCTTGTTACGACTTTAAAACGACTTCCTCAAAAGACTCTGTTGAGGCCCAGTTTATTAATGCTTTGATAATATTTTATTCACAAGTTACACATTATAAACCTTTGACATCATTTATAAAGCAATTATAAAATACTGTTCATATAGTAAAACACGCTCATTATTTGTTAAGTCATTATCAAATATTTATCAGTATCTTTCCTACATTTAAGCACAACAAACATTTGAGCTTTTTTTTGGGATGTGAAGTTATTTATGTAAAAAGTAATTTAAGCAGATAGCAATAATTTAAATGTTTCTGAAAGACTAAAAGTACAGCACTTAGTCCAAACAGTGAACTTCTTTTAATCTATTGCAATTGTTTGATTAATGATTATTAAAACTCATGAATAACTAATTGAAAAAGCAATAAAGAATTCTTTGACTGACTGTTTCCATTTGATCCTACATAAAAGCTCATCTTAACGTTCATGAATTTGTAGGTTTAAAATAATTTTTACATTCATTTTTCACCCTTAGACAATAAAAGCAGCTGTTTAATAATGTCATAATTAATTTTTAAAATAATATCAGCTCTACACAGTTTTTAATCTGCAGCGCATCTTTCGCAAAGTTACTCATTTTTGTGCTGATTAAAAAAATAATACAATTAAAACAGCTTTCCTATCCACGATATCACATTTATTAAAACATGAAATTTAGAACATGTTTTATGTATGACTGGAATCTAGTTGTGCTTTCCTGCTGAAGCTGGACTGAGGAGTTCAGTTTCCTGTTCCACCCACCTTAATGTCTGCCACCCCCTTACTTCTTTATGATGCAAAGAAAATTAATTTGAAGTATTTTCTAAAAGACTTGATAAAACCAAAGAACATGCATGCCAATATTTGTGCAAAGTCCTCCCTCATAAGATTGCAGCCATAGTTAGACTGCAATGCTTGTAATAAAGTAACTATGTCACCTTTAGTTGTTATTAAAAGTTGTTTATATAGAAAATAAACTTGAATTCTCATCATATTCGTTTCTAAACACCTTGAAATTGGCTTCTGTCTGTTTAAGAACCTCCTTCCAAAAAAAATTTAAAAAAATGTAATGCTTGTTTCTTCATGGGGATGGGCACGACCTAAACAATTGTTAGTTAGGTGATGTGTCTTGCTGCTGACTGACGCCAGCAACGCACACATGATGTCACTCACAGATCACTTAAAGCACTCACTTTGTCTGGTGTAAGGCTTACATGTTTACCATGTGGACCTTTTAAAAACATTTAGCCAAAGATATAAAGAACTGGGTAGTTTTTCACAGTACAGTTTGTGTTTTACCCAAGAAAAGTACTTTGAAAGCACTTTTTCCAGGTTGGTTTTCCAGTGGGCACCCCAACAACCAAGCTGTGACATGAAGTTATAAAAGCCCAGCAGCTTTAATAGAACGGTGTGATTTCTTACACTCTTTTTGTTGTTTTACCTTTGATCACCTTGGCTTTTTCAGGAGCTGATCACCACCCTGTACATCGGCTTTCTGGGTCTGATTTTTTCCTCCTACTTTGTCTACTTGGCGGAGAAAGATGCTGTCGATGAGGAGGGCAAGACGGGCTTCTCCAGCTACGCCGATGCCCTGTGGTGGGGCGTGGTAAGACATCTAAACAAGAAGCTCAAAACTACTTTTTATAACCTTTAGAGGTTGTGTGGATGAGTACATTTATTTAGGCTTTTCAGATACAAAACAATACAGTATGATAAGGTGTAATATGCTTAATATTTCAAAAGCTTCAATGACATCATCAGTGTACTTAAAACAAAAAGAAAAAAACTTTATTCCAAAAAAGGGGGATATTGTATACATAAAAACAATGCAATGATTTGCAAATCTCGTAAACCCATTTCATTATATCAAATGCTGAAACTAAGAAACTGTACAGTTTTGGGAAAAAAAGGTAAAACATGTCAAAATAGGGCAACAAAAGGCTGTAAATAAACGTAAGTGGTATGAATAAGAAACTGGAAAACCTTTTTTCATTTAATCAACTTTATAAAGAACATTTTAGTGAGACTGAATTTCTCTGAAGTAAAGATGGGCAGAGGTTTACCACCCTGCAAAAAACAGTTTCTAATCAGTATTGTTCTTTGACCAAAAACTGAGAAGACGTTGATTGTCCCATCATCTACAGTTCATAATAAAATCAAAAGATTTTAATATCTGGAGAGATCTCTGCTCATAAAGAAAAAAGCTGAAAGTTAATACTGAATACCCTCAGACAGCACTGCATTAAAAACACGACTGATTCTGTTCTGGGCATAAATCATGGACTCGAGAACACTTCCACAAAACATTGTCTGTGAACACAGTTCACTGTCCTGCTAATAATGGTTAAAGCTCTATCATGCAAAGAAGACAAAAACTGTGCTTTGGTCAGACAAATCAAAATTTGAAATCTTTCTAAAAACCACAGACATTACTTCCTCTGTACTAAAGAGGGGAAGAGACAGTTCAAAAACTTGCCTCTTTAATGTTATAGGGGTGCATTAGTGCCTAAGCTTAAAAAACTGTAAAGGCACCAACTTTTAGAACAACTCATGTTCTCGTCCAGCAAAACACCCAGTAAAAAAGAGTGAGACAATATTGGCCTTTCAAAACTCCAGCTGATAGTCTCCTAGCTTCCCAGATGTTTAAAGTCTGCTGCTAAAAGAAGAGGAGATGCTTCACAGTGGTAAACATGTCCCTGTCCAAACTTTCATTAGATGTGCTGCTGCTGTTATATTCAAAATTATGCTATTTTATAAAAGGTACAATTTCTCAGTGAAAACATTTGAAATTTTGCATTGTAAATAAAATATGTTGAATAAGATTTGTTAGTTACTACATTCTGTTTTTATTTACATTTGTCCCAACTATTTTAGAAATAGTGTTGTACAAATATCTGTACAAAGAACTCTGAATAGGAATCTTTAAAGGGAGAATAGAAGTGTTCCTCCTGGCTGGACCAATCACCTTCCTTATAACATAATTAGCATATTTTCACTCCGCTCTGTAATTCTTATTGTATGGGTGTGCAACACTTCATGTTGATGCCGAGGTGTTGATGTATTTTGTGCTCGGGGTTACTTTTCTCCTCTGCACAGAGGCTCAGGTTTCCAGAGGAGTTCATTAAACATTTGAACTGAAAATGCAGAATAATGAGAAACCTCTGTCCGTCTTGTGCAAGGGATCAGCTTAGTACAAAGAGATGGCAGTAAAGCATTCACTCTCTGTGGTGTTTTGGCTCAAAGAACTTTTAGAGCACCGATATAAAGTGTCAGTTCCCTTAATTAAATCTTTAATTGCAGGTTTACGACCTTTATGTTCCACGGGTTAGAAGGGTCAGGCTTCTCCGCCCCTCACTGTGCAGGCTCTTATTTGTGTATTTTCTCTTCACAATAAAGAAAAAAGAATCCCACTTGGGGATTTGCACCTTTGTGTTCAGTTCTTTTTTTTTTTTTTACTTGAGTCATGATATGCTCTTTACACCAGTAACGTGAGTTATGCAAGGGGCTTTATGTGGACTTGCTGAAATGCAACAGCTTAGTTCTCCCACAGTGTATTCCTTCCCCCCTGGCACAGTTTTCTCATTCAGATGTGCAGGTGCACTGCACAGCTGGGGGACAAGCCAATGCCATGATTCATATCCAACTCTCCTTTCTCCCCTCTGTAACCATCTCTGCTTTTTGTCTTTTTCCAGTTGCTAATTGTTGGATAATAGCTGTTTGATTCCACAGCTTAAACTGACTGTGACCAGTCGAGCTAAAAAAGGGGTTAGCACGTAGCTCCAGAGCTGTAGATCTGCACATATAAAGCCTAACATACTGAATTTTAAGGGTAAAAGTGTGGAAACCTGACTTGTTTAAAATGAAGTGGATTTTGTTCCACTTTATGCTATCTGAATGAGAGGATTTAGGTTTTTTTTTTTTTTGAATAAACTATTCCACTCCGATGTCAGGAGGACATTGTTCAGTCGTCGGATGAGTGATTAAATCCCCCACAGCTCCACCCACCTCCTGACACACACTACACCCTCCAGCCCGCCTTTCCTGCCTCTGCTCCTTCTTTTTTTACGCTCAAAGCTCTTAAAAGTATCTCACCTTACATCAGCTGCTTTGTGTTAGCGCGCAGCAGAGGCTCGCCCAGCGATACCCTGCAGACACCCACAGGGAGCCAAGTGTGCCCTGAATGTATCAGAACTGGCTCAGCTTTTGTGTGTGTGTGTGTGTGTGTGTGTGTAAGGGCATGAGGTTTTGATTCTCCCTCCTCAGCTCTGCAAATTCTTACACACAGTGAGGATTAGTGGACAGGAATCTCATTCCCCTCAAGGAAAATAACCCTCACAATCTATTAATCAGAAACTAGCTTTTGTTGTTTTGTATCTTTTCATATTTAATTGTAACGTTTAACATATAAATGAGAGTTATGCACCTTCATGCATTTATATCCAATGTTTGTTTTGAATCAAGATTATTTTCATGTTTTACGTGTTTTTACGTGACTTCATCAGAAGTTTAGCTTTTATATTCAAGTTTAAAGCACAAATGCAATCAAATGCCTAAAACATGTCTAGCAAAATTCTAACAAGAAAATAAATGCTTACAGTTTGTTTGGGATCATTCCTTATTAAATTTAGGAAACTTCTTTTTCCTCTTTTTTTTTTATTTATTTTTTTCCGCAGGTGACAGTCACCACAATCGGGTATGGAGACAAAATTCCTCAAACGTGGATAGGAAAAGCCATCGCCTCCTGCTTCAGTGTCTTTGCTATCTCTTTCTTCGCTCTACCTGCTGTAAGTGCAGTTTTTACCTACATTTGAAATGATGGAATTATAATAAAAACTTTGTTTTAATGTTGATTCTGAGTTGTTTTTTATGTGAAGAACAGATGGACTGTTGAGGATCTTCATGTATTTTACTGTATCTTTACTACAACTTAAATGCTTGTTATTTTCTCTGTCTGTATATTAAAGTCAGTATAAAATGTTTGTTCAGGGCATCCTGGGCTCAGGGTTTGCCTTGAAAGTCCAGCAGAAGCAGAGACAGAAGCACTTTAACAGACAAATCCCAGCTGCAGCCTGCCTCATCCAGGTAAATTAGATTGAGATTGAGATTGAGACTGTGGCTGAATGTTGGTGCAAAGTTATTTTTCTTAACGAAACATGAAATGTTCCTCCTTGCTACAGCTGAGCGCCTCTAACAAACACTAACTGAGCTCTACCTGGTATTTCCTACATAGAAACAGCATTTTAACACATTCTCTTATAAACACTGAAAAGTACTACGTGTACGAGTGATTAAATGGGAAAATAAATAATACAGAAATACTATTAAAAATAATAGTATAAGATGTTTTTTTCAGATGGTTTAATTTACCGTTGAGTTGTGGTGAGTAGCCATCTTGAATTCTGAACTCTCCGGCTGTGACTCAATTCAGGAGCTGGGTCCTCATGAGTGCACATTTGTCGGCCGCATACGTCACTGCCCCGTGCCGAGTACTGTCCCAACTCAAAGGCTCCGCCTCATGTGACCGACAAACTCTCAAAATCCGAGGATGCATGAGAGTATCCTCACTGGCTGAAGATATCCCAGGATTCATTGCTCGGGCAGCAAAATAAACAGAGAAACGAAGACAGTGAAGTTTTTATTTTTTTAACGAGTCGCTGTAGTTTGGAAATTCACCACAGACCTAAGAATTTGTTTTTAAAAGTAAGTTTAGCAACTTAGCTGTTGAATTTTATGCTGTAATAAGATGTTAAATAAAAACAATGCAACTACAGTGTTGGTACTGGAGCTAAACCTGAAGTATTAATGTTTTTTTATTTATTTACGTGTAACATTTTTAACTATGAAGTTATTCTTCCAATAAAAAGACGTGTAAATACACGTCCCAACGCATTTTAAGTCTGATAGGAAACTGATCACTATGGTAACGGGGTAGCGCGTGGTCTCGCAAACTTACGGAAAGCAGACATCAGGCGAAGGGTCGACCGTCTCATTTCACAGCAGATTTGAGCAGCCTACCCGGCCCAGGGAGGATGTGTCCCACGTGGCCCAGCTGGGCTACGTGCTCATGAGAACCTAGCCCATGAATTGAGACACAACCTCCCACGTTTTAACAGGGAACTCCCACTTGAGGGGCGTTCCAGCTTACATTTCTAAAATGTACGTAGGAAATTTCTACTTCCCAGTACAACTGGGCTACAGCAAAAATGGAGGTTTTACACAGTAAATTTCACCGGGCTGCTACTGTTGAGCCTTTATCACCTCTACATAGTAATGGGATACAATTATTTCATGGAAATAATCAACAAGCATTATGAGAGATATCGTTTATGGTCAATGCTGATTTAAAGCAGCATACACTTATTTTAAGACATTAATACAGCTTTGAAGCTCGGGCCTTGATTTGGACACGTGATCTAGACTTAAAAAATTCTCACCTTATCATTTGATCTTACTCTACATGTGTATCACAATCAAATTTTTAAGTTGCATCTGAAAATCTACTTTGCTTACCTTCAAAGTGAAAGGTTTAGAAAATGTGTAAGTTTCTTCAAGGTATTTTTGAGAAGTCATGTTCACAACTTTGGAAAAGATGAATGGTCTCTATGTATGAACAGATGCACACAGACACATGGAGACGTTCCTGAAAACATTACTCCTAACGACAGGTTTGCAGGCACCAATGTAGAAAAACAAGGGAGGCAGTCCATTACCTGGATCTCCTAAACCCGTGGTTCTCAATCTTTACAGCTTCTTATGCACAACACAACAGTGGCAGTAACTTTGGGCCACATCTATTAGTAGCTGAAGTTATAATGAACAAGAATATGACGGCACATAAAGTACAGCCACTGCCACTGTGTTAGTATTTTATATTTTATATGTGTTTTATATTTTTAAAGACATATTAAAAACTCAAATTTTAAATTGAATTTGATTTCTGAATATGAATCAGGACCCTTCATTTGTTTCCCAGCCCACAGTGGGTGTCTCGACCTCAGCTTTGGGACGCACCATCCTAAACAACAGCTTCCTTTTTATAGTTTCCCATAAATTTAAAAATGCCACAAAAATAAATGATGGTATTGTTCATTTCATAAGAATTTCTGAGGTTTGATTGGTGTAAAGAAATGTATTAGTAAGCCCTATCTGTTCCAGTTTTTTCTTAAAAGTGATGTAAACCTCACGGCAGTTTTAAATTCTTGTTGTTAATGAAGCTGTTTGTTTCTCAGACACTCTGGAGATGCTATGCAGCAGAGAAACCAAACGGCTGTGCTGCTACTTGGAAAATGTATGTCCTAACTGCAGAGGGTGTGGCAGCTGCAGAAGCAGACAACTGCAGTCCCAGCATCAGGAAACTCAACATAGCGGTAATTTCTGTCTTCATCTTGCCCTCTCTTTCTTCTACAGTTCACCTTTTGCAGCAATATTTCCCATATTGTGCAAAGGCCACAAAGAATAAAAGGGCAAGCTAAGTTCCCACAAACGTACACACACGCGCAAAGGACACAATGCACAGAAAACACAAACCCTCTCCACACAGCAGCTCCTCCCACCCCAAAGGCCTGACTCCACCGGGATGACTCGAGGTCTTTGTCTCCGGCGGACAAAGAGCCAGTCAGTTGAGATGATGTCACCACCGCCTTTCTCATGGGAGTAAACTTTTGTCTAGTAGTACAACAACAAAAAAATCTTTGTGTTGCATTGAACCCACACGTATTTGAGAATGACGGCTGTTTCCGCTCTTTTCTGTTTCAGCATGTGACTTTCTTCTCTGTCTTTTCTCTTCCCGCCTTTTCTCTGCCGGTCAAGAGTCTTCCTCAGTTCTAACAATCTATAACTTTCTTCTCTGCCCACGTCGATGATGTCCGTCAGCTGGATCGGACTCGAGAATAAGCTTTCCCAAATTCAACAGACTCACATAATGATCTCACCCTAGAAAACTAAGATTAAATAGGCTGTTTCTTGTCTTACTATAAAAAATGGTGAAATTTATAAAGTGTTTTGGTTCAACAGTGTTGTTTGTTGGCATTCAGTGGCTTTTTCACACCAGATGGAAATGATCAGATAGGTTCTTTTGATTCTGATACATTTTTTACAAGTTTACAAGGTTAAATTCTAATAACAAGATTATGCATGTTTAAATATGTGGTAAAGATGAAGGAAAAACTATTTAAAGTAAGGCCATAGGTTGGCATTATTTCCTAAGTGCAGCTCTGAAGGTGAATAAGAAGTGTTGGGAAACATTTGCTGAATGAGCACCATAGCTCAGGCTTTTTTTAGTAGCACAGGACCACTACTGTGTTGTCATATGAGCTGCAAGGCTGTGCAGTGCCTTTCAGATAAAAGGGAGTGTGTGGGTGTGTGTGTGTGGGATTTGGTAGACTAATTTCACCCTTTACACCAGCAGTGTCAAACTCATTTTCACCGAGGGCCACATGAGCATATGGTGGCCCTCACAGGGCCAGTTATAATTAACTTTGACATTTCATGTTTACCTTCGTCTAAACAGAAAACATCCAAGGTTTATTTAAGGTTTAAGCAGCTTATTTTCAGACATTATTAACAGGACTGTTCATTAAATTGATCAGGGAACCACAGTTACACAAAGCCTACAGCTCAGGGGCCAAACTGGTATTATTATCCTTCACTTTTGCATTGAGTCATAAATAAAGTTTACAATTCATATAAAAACTAGTCTTTATATAAAATTAAGTAAAGAACAAGATGATATAAAACAGCAAACCTTTTCTTTGTTCAGTAGTTTTATTTAGTTAAACTTTAGTGATGTCTGGTTCTTAATTTGCATGTTGAATTACTTGAGCAGGGTTTCCATTTTCCAGCTCTGCACCTCCTATTAAACCAAGAATAGATTTCTGTCTCACTTGAAAGAGTTTCTGAACCATCTGTTGTTCACAAGCGAGGGCTGAACGTACGATGAGATTTACAGACCGATCAGTGTCTGTGGAGATGTTAGTCAGCTTCAAAGAGAGAGAGTGAAAAAGGTTTAAGCTTTTTTTGGTTATGACATCATCTTACGTTAGTTTTTAAACCTTATTTTCTTTGACTTATTACATATTGTCCCCACAGACAGTCACTGTACATTACTTTGGAATTTTTTGAGGAAAATTAATTGTCTTTCAAAATGACAGAAATGGTTCAATTTGTCTTTATGAATGGTTTGATGTTTCTTCTGTCTGTCAGAAAAAGGGAACCAAGAGAAGGTTGAAGTCCAAAGGCATTGGTTCGATGGGCGTGGCCTCAGAGAGAGCAGTATCGATCCCGCAGATCACGTACGATCACATCGACGATTCAGAGGAAAAGAAGGACGTCTCGTTTTTCCTCGAAGAGCCAAGGGGAACTGCTGAAGGTAGAGTTTGACTAAAAAGACCAATGTTCTCATATTGCTAAAAAAGCCACCATTACAAACTCATAAAAATTGTTTTTTTAACATGCCTAAACTTATTTTGCTGCTTTTCACTTGTTTTTCAAAAGAACACTTGCTAATCTTTATAAATTACCTTTTTACCCATCAGCCAAGGCTAGTCTAATCTGCCAAGGTTGCACATGAAAGCACCAAATCCTGTTTTATTACTGTTTGATTAAATCTATTTTGTTTGGCTTTTTATTTCAACTTTACCTCTTAAAATGACATTTTCCAGGCAGGTGTTTTATAAATGGAATTTGATCATGTACGCCAGCCATCTTTGATCCTTTAACATGAAATAAACTCAGCTTTGTTGGATAAATCAGTGAAAGCTTTGGGAAATGAGGTGATGTCACGCTGCTTTAAGGGTCTTGGAAATCCATTTTCTCAGTAAAAGTTTGATGTGTTTTAGCGCTCAGGGCATGAAAGTGTCCAAAACAACATCATAATGAATGACATGCTCTTATGGCACTTACTTCAGAAATGTTCGCAGTCAGGTTGTGCTTTTGTGTTGACAACATTACTGAGAAAACCTCAGGCACACCTATTAACTCAAAAAGAACAGGAAGGTGAGTCCAAACGATTGACTGGTCCTGTTTGTTTATACCTGCAGGTTAAAAAAGTCAAAACAAGTGCTAAAAATAAATATGACAACAGTAAAAACATGAAGATTAATGGACTACTGAAGCTAACAGACATGTACTGAGTACCTGTTTTTGGTGCTCATCTCTGCCCCATGAAGCAACAGGGTTGAACAATAATTTATTATTATTGCTAAAAATGTTTCAAAGTATACTTTACTTGATCCCAGAGCCTGATAAGCCTGTCTCCCATTGAAAATGTGTGGAGCAATATGAAGAACAAAATACAACAACAGAGACCCTGGACTGTTGAGCAACTGAAGCTGTTCATCAAACAAGAATGGACAGAATTCCAGCTACAAAACTTCAACAATTTGTGTCCTCAGTTCACAATCACTGAGTGTTGTTAAAGCTGATGGAACACAGTGGTAAACATGACCCTATCCCAACTATTCTGGAACGTGTTGCAGCATCAAATTCAAAATGAGTGAAAATTTGCAAAAAATCTCCAAGTTTATCAGTTTAGACATTAAACATCTTGTCTTTGTAGTGTTTTCAATTAAATATAGGTTGAAAAAGGATTTGCAAATAATCCTGTTCTGTTTTTATCTATGTTTAACACAACATCCCAATTTTATTGGAATTAGGGTTGTACCTGATTAACTTTAAGGTAATTAATCAGGCTTTCAAATGATCAGTTCAATATCAGAACGTACTGTTGTGTTGGTCATGCACAGAATGCATCTAATCAACATACAGTAAATGCTGTATATAACAGTAGGTGTTGCTACACAGAAAATAAAAGCAGCAAAGGTTGATTTCATTTTCTTCCGCCTTAATTGCCAAAGTTTTTAACAAAGACGTTACTTGGTTTCTTAGTGGGCAGCACTAATTTAAAGTTTAGTTCCGCAATTTCAAAAGCGCTTATCAACTTATTTAGGTCTGCATGTTCAAAAGTGCATATGTTCAATTAATCTTAGCAGAAGCTAAATATAAAGCACAGGTCTGTCCTCATTCACCAAAAATCACTCCAGTAAAATTCAATTAAATTAAATTCCATTTATTTATATAGCTCCAAGTCACAACATACGTTGTCTCAGGGCTCTGTACATGAAAAAAGAACAATCTAAAGAAG
>JARVJO010000002.1:24234663-24249455 GCA_031762555.1 Cynodonichthys magdalenae
CTTTAGACAAATAAAATAATTTAAACAAAATAACATGATCTGTTCTGGACGTCTCCTCAGAGCTTCTCATGAACAAACATACACGAATTGTTCCTTATTGTGTGTGTGTGATTATGGGCAGACGTCCAAAGTGCTGCTGTGTTAAGAAATGCCGTTGTGATTTTACTGTTCAGTCTTTTTAATTAATATTTATTGCTGCGGTGTCCCTCGGAGAGGAGGTACAAACTGCACAAACTTGCGCTTTAGGTGACTAGTGCCTTCCACAGGTTGGGAGTTTGAGTTGGGTGTGACTCTCAGCTACTACCACCACAGATACAGTATGATCTCAACTGTAAATTGGACAGAGTTAAAACCATTTTTGTGTTTGCTAAGATGCTGACCATCGTGAATTAGGTTGATGAAAAAAGTTCATCAGTGATGCACATCCAATAATAAATAAGTTTATGAAAGTTTCATTGAAATCTTTTTGGTTGTTCATGAGAGAGAACAGTCAGACAGACACAGACCTCTACACAACAAGAATGGCACTAATAGAAGTCAAACAAAAAGTCTATTTTTCATACACAGATGCAGTCAAACAGTTTCAGTGTATCTGTTTTCATTGATATTTAAATAAAGCTGCAACTAATGACTATTTTGTTAGTCAACTAATCTGCGATTATTTGTCCAATTAGTCGATTAGTCAACAATTATTTTTGTCATGACGTCAATCCAAGCTTCTTGTGGGCACACCTCCTGTTCATTCTTCAGTACACATCTCATCTCACCTGTTCATCATACCTGTGAATGTCACCCTGTTATCCAGTGTCTCTAAGTACCGCCATAGCGCCGGCGCTATGGCTTCGCCTCCTCACTGCTTTGTCTCGGGAAAATGATCGTAACTCCGCGAATGTTCGCTCAATCTGAAAAATTCCAACGCTGTCACGAAGCTGAGACTCTGTGCTTTCTGTCAATATATGATGTATTTGGTATATTACGGTAATTCAGAATAGTATTGTGAGATTTGCCATTCAAACAACAGGCAAGGGAGAGAGCAGGAAGAGAGAAAAAAGCGAGCAGGAAACCGGTGCATTTCTAGTGATTTTCCGTGTTTTTCCACGCATTTCTTTTTGTGTCTGTGTGTTTCTGCGTGTGCCTGAGTATATCTGAATGGGTTTGTGCTTTATAAGACACACTTATATGGGCTGGAAGCCTGTCGAGGACCATAAAACGGCTGTTACGGTTCAGAGAAGAGGACTGCGATGTGGAAGATTCCTCTTCTAAGGTATGTTGTTATGTCATAAGTTAGTTATAACTTTTAGAGTAAATTTTGTGGGTTTTTTGCAAAATTTATGATTATAAATATTTGACAGAGATGTGTCATAATGTCAGACATATTGTTTCCTCATATTATACAATGATGAAAACCATTGGGTTTGCTGCTATGAGAGGAGTGATTTTCATTTGTTGATTTCCGTTTTTCTTTCAGTGCTCACACCTCTGATGGAGAGTCCTCCAGTGACAGGTTTATATATTGTTCCTTGTGTAAAATTATTATTTTTAGTATTATGTGTATTTTTCTGTAAAAAAGTTTAAGTGCTTCAAGCTGTTTTATGTTGAACTACCAGCTAATGTGTAGGCATTGCAATAGTTTATTAGTATTGTATAGTTTTGTAGCCTATTAGTATTTTTTGTCATGAATAGTTTTTATATTTGTCTATTGAATGTTCAAAATGCCTTTTTTTGTCTCATTTGCATTGTTTTCATGTTCAGAATTCATGTTTCAATTGTCAAATCAAAAGTTCATGTAAAATATCAATGTAATTTGAGAATGTACATATTTTTTCATCTTTGTATTGTTATTTGGCCTAATTTCGCCTGTGTTTTTAGCTTTCTTTTGCTCTGTATTTTGTACACCCAAAGTTCTAGACTAAAAAAAATACTGGTAAATATTGTAAGCATGTATAGGGTCACATTCCATATACCAAATCAAAACTTCATTAACAATCAGAATATTTTTTCTCAATAAACCTTGAAAAAAAAATTCATTTTTGTATTTTTCTTCTTTTAAACTGCTGAAATTTTCTTATAATGTGCAATAATCATTAACCAAAGGTTAAAAAATTAAGTTTAACCACTCCTGTGAAAAATAACCAAAGCTCATCCTGGCAATTTTACAACCATAATAACAATGTATGCCCAAAATTGACATTTTAGCCTTGGTACTTAAAGGGTTAACATAAGTTCCTAGCTAATTAAAAAAATCCATGAAACATATAAATTTAAACCTGAAACGTAATAGCTTACTCAGATGTTTTTTAACATTAATGTAAACATAAAAATAAAATTGTATAATATTCTGCAAGTGGTCTTTTGGAAAATGTAACAAACAAACAGCTAATGTACAAATAACTCAAAACAGCAGCTTCTCCCCAGCATGAGGGGCTGTTAACCTGCCCTGCTACAAGTCTTAAACAAACTAAAAAATAAACTTAGGTTAAAGTGACATTCGAGTGCTTAAAAGAAAATCCATCCTGACTGAAAACTTTCTGGATGTGACAGTTCAAAAGTTATGTTTTCATCGCCTTAAAAAAATGGCTTAAGACAACACAGAATGGAGTATTAGTATAATTCAGTGATTTAGTATGAATCACTTAGCTTATTAACTACGTTAGCATATCTGATTGCTGTGCTTACAAACAAACACCATTTTCTGATGGTAAACTAGACAGCTGTCTTCAGCACGAAGTGATCAGTCACTGAAAATAAGGTTTATAAGGCAAACTAACTTTATGAAACTTACCATCTGCAGAGGACAGCTGTAGCATGTTAGCGTCTCATGATGTGATCATGTTTTTGCTGCCCCTGTCCTGCTATGGAAAAACTAAGTCTGCATTTTACTTTCTTTGGTTGATTTTCAGTAAAATGTAGCCCACTTTGGAAAGTTTCTAATCATTGCAGCCTAATATTTAAAGCAATGTCGATACTATTTTTTGATGCTCTGGGATGCGGTTTTATTGGTCTACCATCCCATACCACAACTTAATAAATATCAGTTTGATGTTCTGACTTGTTACAGTGGAGACCATTCCACATTGTAGGAGAAGTTATGGGATGGATTTCCATTTTCACACAGTAAACAGTCATGCTATGCTGATCCCTTTAGATGGCTGCCAGGTGTCTCCAGTGAGCCAAATGGAAGCCATTACAGTCCCAGTGGTGATTAGAGGTCATGGTTACAAGCTCTTTACGGCTTCACTTGTCCCCCTTGCTGGCCACAGACTCTAACAACACCAGGCTCAAATGGAAACAACTTTAAAACACCAGCTTGTCAAAGTTACAAGTGGGAATTTCTTGTAATGCTGCTTGCAGTTCGCTAACTTAGCAGTCTCACCAAAACCGCTGTATGTTTTATGGCACAGTACAAAGATTCAGCCAACATAAAAGTGCTGATCTAAGATCACAGACTTAACCCTTTGGTTACACAACACAACAAAGTGATTTTAAAAGTAGTCCCATTGTAGATTAATGGATGCTTCTTGGGTTGGGAGTTTAGCTTCCTGTGTTAAAAGCAAAAAAAATTCCAGGTTAATAAACAGACTTTATGAGTTTTTCCTGTCAAAGCACGCAATCTTAAAATGACCTGGAGTGACATAAACCTGATATAAAGGCAAAACATCGCTGTAAGAGCAACTACTTACACAAGGAACAGCTTAGGTTTCTGCCTAATTGGGTGGATCAGAGAAAAAAGACAGTGGAAAACTTCCATGTGTAAAAAATGAAATTAAATGGTGTTTATATTTAATCATTTAGGTGGCACAATATATCCAATATTTATTTAAATATTTATGTGTGCAGAAAACATACTAATTTTGTTTTTATGGTGATGTGTAGTCTTTAACCAAGGACTTAAAAAATCCCACTAGGAGTGGAAAACGCAACCAGGCAAGCTGTGAAAGACATTAAAGTGTGTGAAGAAGGCAAAGTTTGCAGCCTGCTGTCACTAATTATAATGTCTGTGATGAAACAGCATAGGGCTCTGTGATCTCTGCTTCAGACCCATCCATAAAACAGACATCTGCAGTGTCATCTGTCTGCACCAGAGCCAAGACTGATCTCTTGTTTCAGCCACGTCGTTTTCAGATTGCTTCATGTCTGGATTTGTGAAAACTATTTACCAAAAATTGTAAAATAAAAATGTTCAGTTGTTTTTTTAATTCTAATATTTGCACATTTTTTAATCAGTTTCCATTGCTTTTGTCAAGATCATGGCAGTAAAAGAAACACTAAAAAGCATTCTATGTATTTTTATACTCACTTTTTTTTTGCAAAATATGTTTGGAACTTTATATGGGATAGAGTTTAACATCATATTCATAATATATATTTTTTTCCCTTTTATGAAAAAACGACTTTGTGAAACAAGGCTTTTAAGTCATAAAGCACAGGTTCAAAGCAAGGAGATAATAGTTTGTAGGGCTCTGACATTACTGTCTTTATTTTTAGCCAGGACATTTCACATTTTCACAGTTTTTGCCTTTCTTTGCAGGAATTGCCAGAATGTTCAGAAAAACAGGTGAGTTCTTCTGTTTCTTGCCAAACATCAAATGACTGCATTAAGTTTGGTTCAAGTGTCATTTTGTGAGCGGGATGAAATCAGGAAAGTACTTCAATCAGTCTGATCTCATGAAAAATTCATCCTTATCTTTTAAGTTTTCAGACTAATGTTTTAACTTTAAAATGCTGAAATTCCAAATTAAAAGTCCCATTTGTTCAATCTAACAAGTACTCACTTCCTGTGGCTAAGTTCTGTTTCTTTTCTATTAAAACTTGTCTGTGTTATTCATTAGCCAGCCTGCCTGTTTAATGTGGCCCAGACTGTATTTCAATTAGACTTAGTGGCTGGCCGAGTCTTTGTCTACAACCGGACCAAACCAGAGGCAAACAGAAACACTCTCAGACTCTGGTCCTGCTCTGAACTGGCCTGTTTTCTTTATCGGGTGCCCTGCCAACAGAATGGGTGAGGAACAGGGCTGGCCCGGTTACCAATAGACAGGGTCCTTTGGGACAGAGAGTGCACAGGCTGGGACACTGAGGAGAGAGAGAGAGGTGGGGAGGAAGGGGAGATGTGGAGTTGATAAGCTGCTATTGTGATGTTCCAGTGGTTAGAAATGAACCGGTCATTGTTTGATTTAGTCAGTGTCTGATTAATCCTCCCACTTATCTGTCTGGATCAACCTGCCTGCCCCCGTCTGTGAGATAATAATTCAATGAAGTGAAATGTAGCTGTCTCGTTACCTCCATTTTTTTATTATCTCTTTTTTCCTGTCAATTTGTTTGTGCTCAGACTACCAACAATATTTAATCTGGTAGGTCAAACTTCCCATCCCCAACCATTGTAAGACAAAGGCAGAAAAGTAATGTCTTTACCCATGTTTGTCTGTGTGTGTCTATAATGGGACTGTTAGTAAAATATCTCAAGTTAACCCAATCGAGATGCCTGACACAGTCAAGGACTTCAAAAATATCTAACTCTAATCTAACTCAATCTCACAGCTAGAAGCTGAGTCAGATCTCCAACCTGTATTCTGCGCAATAAGTGATGACACAAAATTATTTAAAACTTTGCCATTAACCATTAAGTTCAATCCCGTTTGCTGTTAATAAAATATCTCATGAACCACTGGCCAGACATTCACAAAACTAGGGCTGCATGATATGAGGAAAACCTGTGATGTGCAATAACAGTGCTTAACATTGTGATGACGATATGACTTGGGATAAATAAATAAATACATAAGTATGTAGTGTTGATGTCTTTCTGCTCTGGGTTCAGAGAAAAAATAACGTTTAGATTCCAATATGATTTTTTTTTAATTATGAAGAGATCCATCCAATTGACCAAATACATAAAGGGCTTCATTTGATTGGTCAAATACTTCAAGTCTGAGTGACAAAATGCATAAATGCAAACTTTTGAGCCAACCATTTATTGGAGTTTATGCAGTTTTTTCGTTCGTTTTTGGATGTGTACACAACCTTTAGAGAGCAGTTCCTTTCTGAATTACTGGATGTACATCCACAACTGGCCTCCACAACAAATGAACTTTAGCCAATTCAAAAAGAGCTGTAGCTTAGTCAGTTTTACAGATAATGAGCAAAATGTAATTTCTTAAACATACTCTGAGAGACAGATTATGAGAGATCTCACTACAGTGTCCAAGTTTAGCTCTAATTAAAGCAATTGTTCAGATTTTGTCTTTATGTTATGATTAATTAATATCTTACCTGTTGCTCTTTAAATGACCTCAGTTTGTAGAAAAAAAACGTTTATTTCTCACTGGATTACTGAACTAACGGCTAATCTGAGCTCAACTCAGACTAGCCGTTAGCTCATCATTTCAGTCAGAATTAAACTCGATTTCTCCAAATTTTGTTTGTTCAGAGACAATTGGTAAAATATTATTTGTTCATAACTTTTCTACAGAACCCCACTTTACAAGAAGAAGTGTCCCTTTAGAGCTGAAGGCAGCTTGTTTCTTTCTTCAATCTTCTCCTTTCTTCTCTGTCTGTGTCTCTGTGTTGCTCTCTCTGCTTCCATGTTTGACAATGTCAAACAAAGTGGATGATGGAATACAAGAGGGTCTGAAAAGCTTTTGCCTGAATTGAACTAGTCATTCAGTACTGAGACCTAGATTTGCCTCTCCATTCTTCATCACAATGGAGGCTTGGTGGTTTGGAGGAGAGACTCGTCAAAGTCTGCTGACAGTCTGACTGCAGGTCAAGACCTCACTACACATGTTGTTCTAAGCTGTTGTTTTTAGCTGCGACAACAGCCGGCCAGCTGCACAGCTGTAGTGGAGCGCAGAATTTTTTTTTTTTTTCCTTGCATTCTTTCCCAATTAAAAAGTAGTTCATATCTTTATTTCACGTGAAAGTCACCAACCTGCTCTATTATTATTTTCACACATTTAAAGTTTGTGCATAGCTTTTAACGTTTATTGAGAATGGTAACATTTCTGGTGAATGAAGTAGTTGCTGAACTTATTTCTGTTATTTTTTTATTCCTTTTTTTATTTCTTCTTTTTTTATTTAATTTCTTTCATCAGGCCCTCCTCATCACTCTTGGTCATCCTTCAATCTGACCTGCCCTCCTTCTCCAGGTATATTTCAGATCTTTGCTATGTTGTTGTTTTGCCTCATGTAAATTGCTCTAACGCACAACATTATCTTTAGTCATGAACTTCACAGGTGGAAATCTTAAATTTACCCATGTAAACTGGTTACAACAGGTAAAGAATCAGTACCAAAACACTACAGTTGCACTTTTAAAATAACCTGTTTGTTTACAAATGATTGGAGACTCTGACCGGAGAACAAACTTAGACCCAGACTGTAACGCACCAACTTTTCACAGCTACGGTTTGCAGCACTCTAGTCCAATCAAAATTTTACATACTATAAACGGGGTGTCGACTTAAAGGGACTGAACCAGTGAGAGAGCTTGAGGCGTGGTCTTCTTCGAGGAGACAAAAGAAATGGGCATTTCCTAGTTTAAATGCTTTGCATATCATTAAGAAAGGGGGGACAAGTTTACTTTTCAGGCCTTTCTGCCTCAAAGAAATAAACTATGGATTTAATCTTTTAAAAATAGCTCTTAGTAAAAATAAACGTTCTTTAAGACAAGAGAAACTTTAGTTTAGCTGTTTACTTAAGTTAACCAGAAAATAATAAACAATTATTATAAAAAAATTGTTACACATTTAACTATTAAGATCAAAACCTTTGAAATTTCTAAATATAAGTAAAAAGAAAGCCTTGCTTAGATAAAAGAAACACAGTTGTTAAATCCTGAAAAAAAGAAAAAAACAATTTTGTGGTGGAATGTCCATCTGTAACTGATAAACAAGATACAAAGAAACTTAAACTTTATTTTTGTGCATAATTTAAAATAAGACATTTAGGGAATCTCTGCAGGCATCTGGATGGTCCTGAAAGAAACATAGTTAATCTGTGCAGATTAAACAGATATAAAATAGACAATTTGATACACAAACAAATTTATTTTCTCTTTTCACAGACAATGCAAAATGTTCATTTTGTTAACCTTCTTCCACTGAACAGTTTCTCTGTTGAAGACAGGAATTTATGACACTGTTGGGTAGAAAAACACCGTCTTTGAGGAAGACAGAGATGTTGAGGAGTTTGGTCTCTCAAGATGTAAATTAAGTCAAAAAACTACACAATCGGTGACATTTAGCATTCAAGGAACCTCAGTAACTGAGTTCTGTAGGATTTATGATGAAAAACGTTCTGCAGGTCATCTCGTACCAGTTTCTCCCACTGATACTTATCAGGCAGATGTCCTAAAGTTTTGGACTGCTTATTAGCTTTCCATTTGCTGTTTGGACAGAGAGGGATTCTCAGAAGAATGTGAGCTTTGTCGTAAACCAAAGTCCTGTGTCAGGGGGTTTGAAGCTGGTCTGTGATTCAAAAGTTCAGAGAACTCATCTCTGGTTTGTGAATCCAGAAATAATAAAAAACACTTTCAGATTGCAAAGATAAAATTTGATATGGGTAATTTCTGGGCATAAAAGTTGGGTTTGGGTCAGTTTAGCCTGCAGTGTGAATGTAACCTAATTCTGACTGAGCTGATGAGCTTGAGGCTAGTCTGAGAGGAGTAAAGACAAAAGTAGATCAATGACTAACCTCAAAAACTTCATGAAGGCTCATGACGATGTCACTTAATAAATCTTAACATTGCAATCAGATTTGCATTAAATCAATATTCCTGAATGAACAGTACTCTTTGAAGCTTACCAGGCTGCACTAAGTGCTACAGCTAGCTGCTGCTACTATTTGTGCTTGCAAATAAACACCAAATTTGATATTTATTTATTTACCGTTATTTAACTAGGCAAGTCCCGTTGAGATCTCAGATCTGTTTTTCAAGATAGCCTGGGACTGAAGGCAACCTATTGTACATGTTTTTAGGGGTGGGGGTAACCGGAGTACCCGAAGAAACCAGGCAAGCACAAGGAGAGAGCATGTAAACTCCACATATAAAGATCGAACCCAGGACCTTCTTGCTGTGAAGCATCGGTGCTAACCACTGAGCCGTCATGCCGCCAAATGACATAATGGAAAATTCACAGCAATGTATAAATGTAGAACAATGGCTCAAATAGTTGGGATTGCATTTGCAGTCTTGAGATGATTATCAGGAATAAAGCAAATTTTATTATTGTTAGTTTTTGGCATATTTGTAAAAAGTAAAAAAAAAAGTGTCAATATGCCCCCCTTTAATTGAGATGTTTGCACACTTTACCCAAAAATAGTTGATATTTTAGGTTTCTGCCTTGATTCAACCCTGAAGGTTAGAAACTGTTTGGGAGCTGTTGGTTTAAAAAAATAATAAATGAACGTCTATTAAATTAGATTAGAATTAGGATGGCTGCAATCTACTCTGGTCTTTACTCTGCATGAAGTAGCTGTTAGCTCCATCCAGTCCAATTTGAGATTATGCAAAGAACTATTTACAACTGGTAATACTACTACTACTACTACTAATAATAATAAAAAAAAAAAAAAATAAATAATAATAATAAGTGTATGAGACAAAAGCTTGATGTTGTTTTAACTTTGTAAACACAATTTCCAGTCAGTTATGTTTTTTCTGGTATTTTTAACTTTTTTCTCTTTTTTTTTCTCACAGTAAAACTGAGTAACGATCAAAGCACATCTATAGACATCTCCCGCGCCAACAGCCTGACTGATGATCTGGACGACATGAGTGAGGATATTCCTCTGCCTGTGGTGACTGACAAGAACCAGTAAGTGTTACAACATCTGCCCTGCTCTTCTCTGAAGACCCCACCTTCCTCCTCCCCATCACTCTCCACTGACCTCCATTATCTGACTCATATTGGGCTGATTTCCCCGCTGGTCAAAGTAGCTAAAGACCTTTTGTCAGAGCAGAGAGCCTCTTCAGCTGCTTTCTAAATGAAGTTGTTTTGTAGCCGTCTCTTGAGGGTTGAAGAGACTCTCAAGGGGCCAAGACTATATCAGGTACAGAGGGCTCTAAAAGGGATTATCCCTTCATTCTTGAGGGAAATGTCAAAGGAAGCCCTTTCAGTGGCTTGTAGAACATGTTATGGTACAGACAGCTTGTCATCACATGCCCTCGCTGATCCAAGATTTGTTTGCGGTGTTGGTGATCTTTGTCCCTCCCTCTGACCCGCTCATTTAAATAAGTTTCATTTAGATAAATTACATGACAGTTAGATTTTCTTTACTTCTTGTGTAAAATGGATGACCGTTGCTGTGGCTTTAGTCATTCTTTAACTCTTTTCACTGGTTAGCTAATTTTAACTTTGCACAACCCACTATTTCTTCTTCCATTAACTCTGAGCAGTTAAACTGAAGGTGTTCACTAACAATCAAAGCAGAGAAACACTGTTGTTTGACCCTCAGTGTGTGTCTTCTGTCTTCCTTCGTGTCCAGATCAGGAGTTTGCACACAGAGTTGATACATAATACCAGCTCCCACATGACTGGTGGGAAAACAAGGTCTTTCAAAAAGTCGAGTGCTACTTTGTGTTTTGTTATTTCCAATCATAAATAATATATATGGTCCGTTCAGAGAGCACTACACAACACCTGAGGTGAGGGCTAATCTGTGTCAGAGGCTTTAAATGAATAGTTTTAGCAAAATTAATTTATAGAATCCAAAATACAGGATTTAAGAGACTTGGCAGGTAAATTTTTTTGTACACTCATGTTAACTGCTTAGCATGTTTATATAAACTTAAAAAAGGAAGGAAATTTGTGTTTTGTAGGCACCTGATTCGCAGCAGAAGCTCAAAACAAGAGTCAATAAAAGAAATATAAGCTGTTTGGCAGAGAAGATTTAAAAACATTTTCATGTGAGCAACCCACATAGCCCTGCTGCTCATCTCACAAATGCATGTCCCTTACAAATGTGATACCATTTAAAAGGGAAATGAACAGTCTTTCCCACAATATAAGATTTATTGTCAAGAAGCATTGTTACAACCAAAAGAAATCTACCAAATACTAATTTCCTCACTTTTTGTGCTTAGTATAGATACAAACCCTAACCCTATTTAACCACATTTTAATCACTTTCCCAGTAACCCCATCTCTAACATTTAAAAGTAGAATTTTTTTTAAAAGAAATGATACAAGAAGCATGAAACAGATTTTTTTATATTTTTACTGGTTGATTAAAATCTAAAGACAGATCACTGTTTTTTAGCAGTTGTTTGTTTATTAGATCCTTGTAGTTCCAGTATTATCATCACTATCATGCAGCTGTAGCAACTGTAACACAGATTTGTCATTTTATTAAGTTAAAACCTGAAGTAAAATGGATTTTAGAGACAATACAGTACACACCAGAATTTGCTGGACATTTTTAGAGGAGATGTTTGTGAGGTTAGCAGAATCTGACTTCTTAATTCTGCGCTCGTGTGAAAGCTGCCTGTAATTAAGTAATTGTTCTATTTTTTTGTTTTTTAATAACACATTTACAAATGGGATGTGTCGTAAGCAAACTAGTACAAAGGTATGGTAGATTTATCTGTGTCCTTGTCCTTATCTCTGCAGCCTAATATTTGCTCAGAAGCAACAAGAAAGAGTGTGAAGTAGGCACTGGTAGGAGTTTCACTCTGAGGAAATCCAGACCTGATTCTTCAGACGTTGTCTGGACTTCATGCATGACAAAAGGCTTGAGTTCTCCAGTTTTAGTGACAGACACAGTCTTTATTTGTATCCTTTTTAGTGTTGTTGTGCCCAAAACTGCAGAGCTGGGATTTAAGTCTTATTGGGCACTCCCATAACAGCTGGTTTGTTTTGCCCCTGGCGTCACGCCACGAAGGACAGCTCTGTTATTTGGCATCCTTATCTGGATCTTTGCAGATAACTTCCACATCCACCCAGATTGCCTGAGACATCTTGCATGCAAACACATCAGATTCATTTTCTGTTATTTTATAGTCAAATATGTTTGAGAGTTGTATCCCCCCGCAGCTGGAGGTTCTTGTCTTCAGTTCTGGTATCTCAATCATGTGAATTTCTTTCTGACGATTTAAACGGGAACATTCCGCTGTTTGTTTGGCTTTGCTGATGCAGACTACCTCCCAAAATGTTTGTGTGCTGATGTGTGAGAGCAGCATCCATACAGCTGGCTGTGATGTCTTTGGGATTCTGAGCAGGAAGTAGTGCAGGCCAGCGTCTACACGCAAACATGTCTTTTACTTCCCTGACTCCAAAACACACACCAGCACACTTTTCCCTTTACCTTCTGTCTGAGTAAATGTGAACTATGATGATTTGTTGAGTTTTTTAAAATGTTTCAAATAATCAACAAAACACACACACTGAATAAAAACACAGAGCATGCAGTTGTCAACATGGTTCTTCCCTGTTTATTAGAAACACTTCCTTTGCTATTTGTTTACTGCCTCCATCAAAAATGAGGCTTGATTTTAGTTTGACTCAGACCAGCACTGATTTCCCTTGATTGTGTGCTTGCATCAGAAAGTGTGAGAACCAAGTGGCTTGGTGGTTTGATGTGATGCTCTGTTTGTGTGATAACAGACGCTTTGAGACTCTGGTTTATTGACACCAACTAATTTGGAGAAGAAGGAAATGTTTGCAATGTGCTTCTTTGGCCATAAACAGAGGAAGGTCTTGTGTAGCTGATTGCAGTGAATGTTCCTCTTTCTCTTCTTTGTTTTTAATACTAAGGCAAAAAAGAAAAAATGCTTTTGTCCACATCTGTGAGTGTTCATGTGTGTAAGGTTAGCAAAATAGCTCTTAAATCTGTGAATGGATTATAATGAATCTATCAGAAATCAATTGTTGGATGTGTCTGTACAACTAATTTGCTTTTGAAATCAACATCAACATTCAAGATGGCAGCTAAGCGATCTTAGCTAACACAGAATTAGCTTTAACACTGTTTAGTTGTTAGGATTTTCATGGTAAATTGAGTCATTCTGAAATGGCACAGTGGCTCAGTTGGTAGAGCTGTTGCCTCTCAGCAAGAAGGCTGGCAGATCAAATCCTGGCCCGGGGACCTTTCTGGGTGAAGTTTGCGTGTTTTCTCTGTGCATGCGTGGGTTCTCTCCGGGTACTCTGGGTACATGACTGTTAGGTTAATTAATAACTCTAAATTGTGCCTAGGTGTGCGTTAGAGGGTGAATGGTTGTTTGTCTCTACGTGTGGCCCTGTGATGGATTTGTGACCTGTCCAGGGTGTACCCCGTCCCTGATGTGGAAAGCAGCGGGTTATATGCATTCCTTTAGGGAATGTTAGTTCCTATAGATTTTCTGATTATCCAAACTGTTCTCCTCTGGTTAATTATGCTGTCTTTGCAGCACCAGGTTAGTAATGAGTGTCATTCTGTGTCCTGAGGCAGTTGCTAATTTCATCTGCTGGGAGTGGCCAGCTACTTTAACCTCCTCCTCCTCTTTATCTCCCCTCAGACCCATAAAAACGAGTTCGGGCCACCTGCAGGCAGATCTTAATTAGTTTCCCTCTCACAGGCTAGCAGGAGATAAACACTAAAAACGCACTACAGCACCACAGGAGGGTATGTAGGCAGACAAACATGCACCATGGCCTGTCTTCTTCAAGTAGGAGCCTCTTTCTGTGGAGCAACTGGAAGTCTTTGTGCAGACCTTTGAACAAATTGACATTTTAGTCTGTATGGCATCTGCATACTTGTTTTTGACACTAATCTGGAACTCATCATTCTGCATCATCTGAAGAAAAAAAATTCACTCATGCTTTGGTTCTGTTAGCACATTGACAAATGCCTCTGAATTAATCACTTTAGAATACGTAGACTTTTTCTAATGTTTGACATTCAAAACTTAAAGAACAAGAAGCTATTTCAAAAGATATTTTGCAATATTAACCCAAAGCAAAAATATCTAGTAAGTAAAAAAAAACCTTTTAGATCAATTCAATTCAATTCAATTCAATTCAATTCAATTCAATTCAATTCAATTCAATAATACTTTATTAATGCCAAAGGGAAAATAAATTTAGATTATGTTTAAACAGTTATTTATACATATAACAAAAGCACATCACACCTCCTGGCCAGGAAGAAAAAAAATGTCTCTTTTTTTTAAATATACTAAAACTAAAATAAAAATAACATAAAAACTGAAAGAAAAAATAACAGAAACATTTCACAGGGCAAAGATTGGTTCACCCCAAAGATCCAGCTCCGCGGCACAAACAGAGTAACATTGTGTATGCTGTTAAGTGTCAGGAGGACTGTGTTCAGTTATACATTGGAGAAACAAAACAGCCACTGTTCAAAAGAATGAGCCAGCACAGACGAGCAACTTCATCTGGACAGGACTCTGCAGTTTACACTCATCTACAAGCCAGTGGTCACTCTTTCAGAGATGAAGATGTTTTCATCTTTGATAGAGAGGAACGTTGGTTTGAGAGGGGAGTAAAGGAAGCCATTTCATTTTTTGAAGAAAATTTGTCTATCATTAAACAGGGGTGGAGGCCTTTGGGTCCAGTTGTCTCCCTCCTACAATGCTGTTATTGCAAGTATGACTCAACCCTCTGTGAGCAAAAGGTGTGAATCAGGGCCCTAACAATAGTCAGATGATGGGAGCACATGACCCTCTATGAACAATAGAGCCAATCAAGGCACGAACAACCTATCGTTTGGCTGATGGCCCTATTTTGCATGTGACCAACCTGTTTGTCCACCATGTGGAGGCAGTGCTTATAAGGCTGAGTTCACCTGAAACTCCTCAG
>JARVJO010000002.1:24291910-24304356 GCA_031762555.1 Cynodonichthys magdalenae
AAAAAAATACAGAGACCCGAAAACAAAATTTAATCATTTTGTTCCACGGGTGGAACAACAACCGCTAAGGGGTTAATCCTTTGTAGCATAGATTCAACAAGGTACTGGAAACCATCATCAGAGAGTCTGGTCCATACTGACATGATAGCATCACACAGTTGCTGCAGATTCATCAGCTGCACATCCATGATGTGGATCTCCTGTTCCACCACATCCCAAAGGTTCTATTGGATTGAGATCTGGTGACTGTGGAGATCATTCCAGTTCAGTGAACTCATCGTTGTGTTCAAGAAACCCGTCTGAGATGATTCATGCTTTATGACATGAAGTGTTATCCTGCTGGAAGTAGCCATCAGAAGATGGTTCACTGTGGTCACAAAGGGATGGACATGGTCAGCAACAACACTCAGGAAGGCTGTGGTGTTGACATGATGCTCAATTGGTACTAATTGGCCCAAAGTGTGTCAGGAAAATATCCTCCACACCATTGCACCACCACCACCAGCCTGAACCGTTGATCCAAGACAGGATGGATCCATGCTTTCATGTTGTTGACACTAAATTCTGACCATCTGAATTTCACAGCAGAAATCAAGACTCATCAGACCAGATAACGTTTTTCAATCTTCTATTGTCCAGTTTTGGTGATCCTGTGTGAATTGTAGCCTCAGTTTCCTGTTATTAGCTGACAGAAATGGCACCTGGTGTGGTCTTCTGCTGCTGTAGCCCATCCTCCTCAAGGTTAGAAGTGTTGTACATTCAGAGAGGCAGACCTCGGTTGTAACAAGTGGTTATTTGAGTTTATGTTGTCGTTCTATCAGCTCAAACTAGTCTGGCCATTCTCCTAGGACCTCTGGCATCAAACAAGGCATTTGCGCCCACAGAGCTGCTGCTCACTGGATATTTTCTCTTTTCGGACCATTCTCTGTAAACCCTAGAGATGATTGTGCGTGAAAATCCTAGTAGATCAGCAGTTTCTGACATACTCAGACCAGCTTGTCTGGCATCAACAACCATGTTACGTTCAAAGTCACTAACATCACCTTTCTTCCTCATTCTGATGCTCGGTTTGAACAGCAGCAGATCGTCTTGGCCATGTCTATATGCCTAAATGCATTGAGTTGCTGCCATGTGATTGGCTGATTCGACATTTATGTTAATGAGCAGTTGGGTAGGTGTACCTAGTAAAGTGGCAGATGAGTGTAAATTTTAGCCATATCATCCAGCCCTAATGGAGAGGAAAAATTATTATTTCACGCTTTTATGAAGCAAAATGAAATGCAACTTGTCTTTTGTTCCAAAACTGGGGGGTCCCAGGAACAAAATGGTTAGGAATAGGGTTGCACAATATATTGGCATTAACATCGGAATTGGCTGATGGTACTTCTGTAAAAACTCTAGGAATAAACCCTTAAAAGCTGTTTTTATTTGAGACTATATATCAGACCATTTCCTAAAACTTTGTGTGACTCATTTCAAAACCCAAGTGCCTTACCACAGCCCCCTCTGGTATTTTATTATGTAGTTCAGACATTAATATAATCATCTTATCCTTCAAAGATGTGATAAAGATGTTTGTTTTTAAGGAGGACAGAGGAAAAGTGCATCTTTTTAACAGACCAAAGCAAAAAGCTTATCACACAGAGACATTACTCAGCAGTTGTACTGGGTCCAGACTGTTGCATTTTGATGTCTAAGGCTGCTTTCTACTGACTGACTCCAAGGTTATTGCTGCACACCATGGAAGCACAGGATATTTGACAATTCCCCTGCCAAAACCAGGGCTGGGGGTGGTGTAGAAGAAGGAGAGTTGCTATTGACAACTCTGAGATCTCCAAAGTAAAAAAAGAAAAGAAAAAAAAACTATTAAAAGAGAAGGGTCAAGGGGAAGCCATGGGGCTAAATCTGTCACAGCTCTTTAAGAAAGGGTCATTTCTAATTAAGAGCTCTGGCAGCTAGGGCTTGTCGATGACTTCTAATTTGACCTAATGAAAAATAGTGAGTCTGCTGAGAGGAGCTGGGAGTTGTAGTTTAATCCTTAGTATTAAAAAACATTCTTCCAGCCTTCACAGAAGATGAATCACATGGTGCAGGACAATGGGAAGTATATTGAAGCTGTTGTGTGTAAGTTCAGAACTTTATTGGATCAACAGGAGTTCCTAGA
Organism: Cynodonichthys magdalenae; assembly: GCA_031762555.1. NCBI lineage: Eukaryota > Metazoa > Chordata > Actinopteri > Cyprinodontiformes > Rivulidae > Cynodonichthys > Cynodonichthys magdalenae. The sequence continues at coordinate 24,294,075 of JARVJO010000002.1, forward strand.
ACACACCGTGTATCAAATCTACTACAAAGATAACAAATCAACACAAAGGAAGAGGGAAGGAGATTCACCAAGTGTTTGGAAGGCATTGTAAGCCGGGAGATGTTGAACTACACTTTTTCTAATAATTAAACCTGCACATATTGTTGATTTTTACTTGTGCGCTCAACCCCGGTTATGTTTAAACAACAAACACAGTCCCCCCCCCCCCCCCCCCCCCCACACACACACACACACACACACAAGGTATGTATGATTGACTTATTTTTAATAGAAAATTGTGGTCTTTATATTTGGTATTGTTTCATTGCAGGCAGGAACAAGGCTGCATCTTAGCATTCTTTGATCTTAAAGTTTTATGGTCCCTTGTCCAAGCATTGTCTGTTAAGCTCTTTTGTTGTCCCCTTTGCCTAATTAAGACCTTCAAGCAATTTGTTGACTCTACAAAGACCCTAGTTTAGGGAGGAGCAGGAGGGTGGAAGCCATTTGTTTCCATGTGTCAAGTGTGTGTGTGTCTGTGTGCATAAAGGTATGTGTGCTTTGACTGGGGCATAGTTAGAGAGATGTGTGCAGAACAGAACACACAGAAATGACCCATGTATTACAAAGAAATGGCTTTAACACAACAATGAGGTTATTCATTTACTGTTAGAAGTGCCTTTCCAGTGGAGAAGAACTCCATCTGCAGTCACAAATTAGAGTCAAGAGCTCTTAACACACATACAGACAAACACACATAAAATGTAACCTATTATTAAGCTACCTTTGGTTTGCTATGTGTGCAAAGGAAGGGAAATCATTCAAACTAAACAGGCACTTTTTAAACTCTTAGGTCAACTTCCCACTGGGCTGCAAATGATGGTGCGTATTTGGTGACTGAAAATCATGCAAAAAATATTGTTAAAATATTTGTCTACAAATATTTATAATTAGTGTGGTTTTTGAACACATATATTTACCTCTGATGTTTTCAAACTCAGAAAGTTGTAAAAATAAAACTCCTCAACATCCTCAACCCCATTCAGGTAGTTTTGAGACAAGTTAGCAACACCCTCAATGAAACAAATAGGTAATACTTAGGCAAGATTTACAGCAAAATCGTACCATTATGAATTGTTTTAAAATTCATTGTGGTAATGTACAGAGCAAAAATAAGGAAAATGTTCTTTGTCCAAATAGATATGAACCTAATTATTTACTTTGTTAGTAGTAATTATATGCATTATTTTGTTAGAAATTAAGTATAATTGTCTTGATGGGTAAGAAGTAATTCAGGAGAAGGTTGGTGTTTATTAAGTGTATACTTCTGGCCACTCCTTAAATATTGTATTTTTGTAATGTTTCTGTTACCTTCTGTTGCTACATTCAATAAAACATATTTTAAAATAATAATAATAGTTTTTTGGTTACACACTGTAGTGTTTCACCTACCATTAATGGGCAATCTTCAATTCTTTTCATTAATTTGTAAATAGCTATATAGTCGTAAACCCTTCTATCAAACTAGAATGAACGGGTCTGGAAGCTGAAAAGGGAGCAGGATGTGAAGGGCCTCGTTTGGGTTTAAAGAGACAGCGTCAAAAGGAGTTGACCTGAGAGACATCTCTGAAAAGGTCTGAAAGAGTGGCTTGTGGAGTTACAATAAGGAGGAATTCATACAAAAACATTGCAGTTCCACTTTAAATAGACCCCAATTGAATTGATTGATTTAAATATGAAAAATAATTTAAAAGCATGATATGTCTATGTTAAAGTATTACAAATATAAAGAAACGTTTATTTTACACTTGATTGATGGTGCTGTGAACTTAGTCCACCTGTTTCACCCGAAATAAGACTTACCCTTTTAGTCCTTTTAAAAGTTATTTTTCATTTTTCTCATAATTTAGTGTTCTTCGTTCAAATGTGCAGGTTTGCACTTGGAGCCCTAAACCTAATGAGCACCAGTGCACAACACACTGTGGGCCTCCTTGAGAAAACAAGTCCAACTGCATGCCAGATAGTCACTTTGGTATGCAAGTATGAGTAAGTGTGTTGTTTACATTTATAACTTTCTTGTTTCAGTGTTAGGGTCCAGATTTTTTTACTTGGTGTTGACACAGATGTGCCTCCTCGAGCTGAGGGATGGGTGTTTTTGAACTTACTGCAGTGCACACAGAATCTGCTTCTCTTCACTTTTACGTTGCCGAAAGTTGTAGATTTAAGGTTGTGAACAAAAGGTCAGTCAGAATGAGCGAGGTAGATGAGGAAATCTGTGTTGACGCACAGTATTTTTAACCTATATGGTGTTGTGGTCTGGAGTCACGTGTTTTGCTGTTGTACAGTTTGCACACTATTAAAACATTAATGCAAAGACTTTTTTCTTTAAGTTCAACGTTAGCATGCACATTTTTGTCCTTATGCTTGCTCAGAATAGGATTTATTTTATTTTTCCTTTTTTAGAATAATTCCTTTTTCTTTTTTATCACAGGTTGTCCCATTCACAGAGATCGGCAGTAAAAGTTCTCCGCAGAATGCAGTACTTTGTGGCCAGGAGGAAATTTCAGGTAAGGAAAAAAAAATCCTGAGACAAAAACACAGAGTTAGATGACACAAGTGAAGAGTGACAGATTAAGAAAAAGACAGATTTAGGGTAAAAGCAGTGTGTTATGTGGGCTGTTGTAAAGGAACACAGGGAAACGTGAGATGCTTCATTGTTTTATATGTGTAACTATAAACTCTTTAAATGTTTATATTTACATTTCTTTAATTTAGCAAAATATTCCAACCAGCTGCTGTAATAATAATACACTATAGATAAAATCTTAAATGAGAAAAAAATATACGAGTTATTGGCGTCTCAGAAGAAAGGTCAGCTGAAACAGTAGTGCTTAAAAATGTGGAGTAAACAACATAATTAAAAACTAGATACCATATAATGGTTGTATATATGACCCCTGCACAAGGAAGTCATATATGGGTTGCAGCTGTTTAAGATGTTCTAGTATTTATATGAGACATGACTTTGGAACGGTCAGTACAAATAAAATATTTTATTGATGGAAAACAAAAAAAAATCTGTTCTCAGTAGTCTGTTTGAGTAGAGTGATAATGAAACAAATCACTTTCACATGTACGATGTCGTATGTACTAATCTCTCCAGGAAATTGTACTATAGATGCTTTACAAATAAAGAAGTGATCCACAGAGTCTGCTTTGAGAATAAGCTGTTTTGGGTGGAGGTAATGAATATGGGGCTGTTGGACTCTTATTCAGTGTAGGTCAGATAGAACAACATCGGTGCCAAATTTCATCAAGATCTGATCATGTTTATAGACGTACAGGCTTGAAATAACAATTTTCAGTTGTGTTTTAATTATTTTACCTACTGCTAGGTTGCATAGAAACAGATAATGATGTCATGAAATGATAGACCTTCATCAGAGCTAAGCAACAGAAAAATCTGAAGCTCCTATGCTGAATAGTTTTTGAGATATGTGTTTTTGAATGTCCAGACACCAGCTTTTCAAATAGCGCCCCCACTTGAAATATGGGGTCTATCGCAACACTGTTTGCTAGTTCAGTGTGGGTCGGCTACATCTATATTCCTACCAAATGTCATGCTGCTAGGTGCAGCCATTTCTATTCTACAGTTGACCAAAAATCTATTAAAATAAGTAAATGCAAATTAAATAAACAGTACAAAAACATATGACCCCGCTAGTAAGGGGGGTCGTATTAGTCATTTATGAAATTCTTAGTTAATTGATGCTAAATATTCTCTATAACTGTTCCTTAAGCAGACAGATTTTTATTTTTTATGTTTCCAAGCCTCTACATGTTTTCAATTATGCCTAAGTGATCCCAGCTGCAGAGGCTATACTGTGTCGACCAGGGATACCCTAAAGGGTTCATTGGGTTCTTTCCAATACCCCTTGTGTCAACGTCATAGTAAACAAAGCTGTGAAAAGACCCCTAACACAGCTGACCATGTGCTTCTCGGTGCACACACACACATTTACACATGCACACAAAACACACATTGAGCTGACAATGAACCCTTTGCACCCGAGGGGGTTGGGATGTTTTCGGGCGACCAAGCAACAGAGGTTGTGATTGACAATGGCTTTGTGTCCAACCATGTGTGTGTGTCTGTGTGCGTGTCTGTGTGCGTGTCTGTGTGCGTGCATGAATCCACAGGAAGCCCGGAAGCCATATGATGTGCGGGATGTCATTGAGCAGTATTCCCAGGGTCACCTCAACATGATGGTCCGCATCAAGGAGCTCCAGAGAAGGTGGAATCTTTGACTTGGTTTCTCCTCATGTCACAAACAACATGATTTTTTTAATGTCCTTTTAAACATGGCACCATTTGTAGGAATCATCCACACATGCAGCTACAGCTTGAACAATGAAATGTAAAGACAGCATACAACAGAGTACACTCTTGGATCATAGATTAAATTAAACGTGGGACTATGACATCATTGCTTTTACAATTTTGTGTTTTGGCTGTCTACAAAAAAGCACAAGGATTGTGTTTTGATGATTTTTCACTCTGGAACCTGTTTTGAAAAAATATTGTTTGTGGGTTTTTAATAATTGTGTGGACACAAGACTGAAATGGTGGAAAACGTTAGCAGATTTAGAAACCCCATCCCCCTATGGACGCCCCCCTCCTGTAGTTTGTTTCTTAATGTCAGTAAAGTCAGTTAGGGCAGAATGGCAGTGCAGTGGTTAGCTGTGTCGCCTCTCAGCAAGAAGGTCTCAGGTTTGCCTCCCAGCCTGGAGCTTTTCTGGATGGAGTTTGCCTGTTCTCCCACACACCCAACACATACATGTTAGGTTAGGTTGGGAACTCTAAATTGTCCCTAGGCGGGGTAAGTGTGTTTGTCTCACTGGAAACTTGTCCAGAGTGTACTCTTCCTCTTGCACAGTGACTGCTGGAGATAGACCCGGGTAAAGAAAATGGATGGGTGTAGTGCTTTAAATCAACATAAATGAGATAATTAAAGATGTGGCTGTCATGAAAGAGCTTTTTTTTTTACTTTAAGACTTTTACTCAAGTCATGTTCGTAGGGAAGACTTTAACTTTTACCAATGTAATTTTATGTTACGGTACTTGTACTTTCACTCAAGTATCACTTTGAGGTACTTTATCCACCTTATTTGTCATGGATATACAGACAGTCAATTGTTTTGTGTGAGACTTGCTAGCCAGCTTGTCACTATATTTTCTATTTTTAATGTACTACAGTTCTTGATATATAGAAAATATAGACAGATTATAGTGATAAATATAGAAACTGTCCATATTTTAACATTTTTTACAGACTTATTTTATTTTTAATGATTTCCATTATGTTTAGCACTGCTTTCTATATTAAATAAATCTAATAGGCAGCAATCTAATCCAAACGAGGCAACAGTTAGTATGTTTTGACACTGAACAGACAATTTATTAGCCTACCAACCATAAGATTGCTGCCGCATGACTGCAGGACTTCCCCTGACCCGCCGCCTCTGTAGTAGTGATGTAATGAGGATCAATGCAGACTTGCTTTGGCTTGATTGGATACCAGCCTTCATGAATAACAGGTTATTGATATTATTTATTAATATCTTGCCACCTGTTCCACTGTGGAGGTACTGATAATCCTATGTACTTTTGTAAATGAGCAATGTAAACCCATCCACACCAAGTGACAACACAATAGTTTAAATGTCCTTGTATGTTGTATGAGGTCATTTTTTCATATCATCCTCACACTGGAGAATAGTTTGAGGGTCTGACATACATGTACGTAGTTCAATAATTTCGTTAAGCTGCTTTTAGTTAGCCCAGGGAAGTGGGGAAACGGAAGTGCTGCACAAAAAAAAAGGAAGTTGGATCCATGTTTACTTCCCCACTTGAAAAAAAGATGGAAACAACACTGAACAGATTCAAAGAAATGTTCAAACACTCATCCCAAACCCACCAATTTACACACACAGGATGTTTTATTTGGTGGAAATACAAGCTGTCTTACCAACTGAAGCTCATCTGTATCCTTCCCCTCCTTCAGGCTGGACGGCACGCTGGGGAAGCCAGGAATGTTTCTGCCAGGTAAATACTCAGAAAACATATCAGTCTCCATCTGATAGACAACTATCACCTTCACACTACCTCTGTTTTTAACACACACACACAAGCACTGCAATAAAGAGATGTTAAATAAAGAAAGGTACCCGATGTTGGCGTCTCTGTTTTGATTTGTATGCATGGGATTTTGTGTAATTCAGGTCAATTATTTATTTCATAACTAATGGCACTTTTGTGTAAGTTGTTGCTCGCCACATATACAGTATATTCAGTCACTTTCAAAATGAGACTGAGCTCTTCAACTTAACTCTCACTTTCTATTGATTGAATAGTGCAAAGTTAAACAAGAAAATAAATCTTATTGAGCAAGATGTCAAACTGAATAAATGAAACCAAACTTTGAGACCAATTTTATATGTTGAGATTCTGTGATTTTATGCTTTGTGTTGCAGTCTGTATTTATCCTAAACATCCCAGTCGGTTTAGTATTTACTTGCTTCACTCTGCTTGACAGACACTTGCTGGAGACCATTTTTCAGATTTATGCCTTTAAGACTCATAACGTTTTTTTTGTTTGTTTTAATATTTACTTATAGTTTTTAGTGTAACGATAGCACTGTTCAGCATCCTTTTTTGACCTTATCTGTTAATTCAAGTCATCAAAAATGTTAGTAATAGTTAGAAATGTTTGTATGTAATTTATGTTAAAATGTTTTCTGTCTTTTTTTTAAATCACCAGGAAAAGGGGAAGATAAAGAGTTTCCAACGATTGGAGCACGACTGATCCGACTAGAAGATAAGGTATGCATGCCCCTCTGTGTGTGTGTGTGTGTGTGTGTGTGTGTGTATGAATGTGATATTTCCAGCTCATCTTTGTTATCAGATGTGTGAGTGTGGTGGCTGACTGCCACTGTGGCCGAGCTCACTCCATTTGTGCCAAACATGCAGCTTCTCTCTGTCTTATCAGCAGTCATCCAGGGGGATGTTTAGGCTGTACAGCTTTTTTTTCATTATGTTTTTCTCTCAGAGCTGTCTAGGTAATATTGCATATTTTCCACTCAGTCTTTTTCCTCTGTAATCCTAGACCAGCTTTGCTGGTGTTGATTTTTAAATGTTTTTTTTTCACAACTGAATATAAAAGTATTACAGGGAGGTAAAGAGAAAAGTCTTTATGCAGTGAGGCATAGCCAATTGGCAGCAGCTGTGTTATGAAGCCTGAGGGGGTAAGGTGTCTCCTGTCACCTTTAGGAAAGCATATAGCATCTTGTATCATTCTATACAGATGCCAAACATTGTTGTTTCTACCCAGTTACAAATATTAGACTATAAAATGTGTTTGCTTATCAGTTTTGTTGCATTTTTTTGTCTTTCTGAATGATCAAAATATTAACTAGAGAATTTGGACTTTTTTTAAAAATCCAACATAACAGCTTAATGACAGCTTAATACTGCAGCTTAAAGCTGAAAGATTTTTGCAGGAAAGAAAATATTTACAAAAATGTAGCAATTTGGTATAAAATAGCCAAAAATGTGAAAATCAGCATAAAAGTAGCTAAAAAGCTGAATCTTTACAAACAAAAACAAAACAAAAAAACAAGCAAAAAGAGCATATGTTTGCTAATTAAGCAGTAAATAGCTGAAATGATCACAAAAAGGTGAATTTAGCTGAAAAAAGGTCAAATTTGCTGACAGAAGCCTGCATACTTAAATTACCAGAAAGAAGCTGATAGACGCACAGAAAATTGAATTAGCAGAATACCTGAAAAGATAGCTGAAAAACAGCTGAAATTAGCAAAAAAACGTGAAGAAGCGGAAGGAAGGTAAAATAAGCACAAATAAGTTTAAAAAAGCAGAACCAGAACAAAAGGCATGATGAGCAGATAATGTTCAACTATTTTTGACGGATTTGAAGAAAGCTGAAAACAGCTCTATTCATTTTCAATGAGAACAAAAATAGCAAAAAGGCCAAATATCTGAAAAAGTATAAATGGCTAAAGTACCAAAAGTCAGAGCTGGAATGTGTTGAGAGAGCTGAACATTTTGATATATGAATTGTTGAAATGGCACAAAAATTGCAGGACGAGATATGTGCCAGAAGACAAAGGATTAATCTCAACCCTGTTGAACCCAAAAATTAATCTTTGTTGGAATTCTCTTGGTTATTTTTTTCTTGGTTTTTACAATGAATCTTCATGTTTTGAACCAAATACTTAACTTAATGTGAGGTTTTTCTCTCATGAAAACAATTCCTATACAATAGAACAATGCATACTGCAGCCACTCGTTTTCTATTCATGTCAGCCAGCTCAGGATTTCCCTCACTCGCCTGAATATTTACCTTACCATCTCTATGCGCTCATTAACACTACTGTTTGCATGCGTTAGTCATTCTCAGACCTCTTTGTTTTGGAGAGAGGGGTAATGGTCTTGAACCAGTGTACACTCAAAGCCCGAGGACCTCCTTCAGAGACTGAGTCACAGCCCACTAGCTTCAGGCTACATGTTGTAATCACCTTCTCCTGAAATGTCTTTTCAACCTGCTCTTTTCTGTTTCATTTATTATTCACCTCACCGCTTTACTTAAAGCCAAGAATACAGGATTAAACACAGAGGGACACACATTGTAAACAAATTAGTGGACCCCTGCTGATACAAAGTGTTGTTGCATTAAAACGGGAAAATAATCAAATTTGTTTTTACATTGATGCAACAAGTATTTTTACAAAGTGAAACAGCAATGTGTCACTGTGAGATATTAATCTTTTTATTAATCTATTGTCTTCACTTCAGTGCCCTCCCACTACCAATTAAAAAGCATTGACTGAAATGTAAAACTAGCTGTGAGGTTGTGCAGGCAGAGATTGACCCAGGGCACAGGCAATATCCAACAAGCAAAAAGGCTTTATTTAAAGTAAATAAAGACACTGACAAGGCAGCTCAAGAAAACTCACAGAAACTTCTCTGGAAGGAACACGGAGGACAACCACACTGGCTGGTGAGACAGCACAATGAATCGACAAACACTGAAGACAGGACAGAATATAAAGGCAAACTAATGAGAAACACCTGGAGGAGACACAAGAGGAAACAGGTGAGCAACAAATGGTGTCAGAACACAGATAACAGCTTCATCTCACTTGCTTTCAAGCGCAGAGGCTTTTTAGTGAAAGGCGGGGTCATGGTGGTGCGGCAAAGTCTGACTTCACACTGTCAAAATTCCCTATAGTTCATCCTAATCCACCCCACTACAGGAATGCAGTCCAATTTTTGGGGGCGTTGCCTAATTACATGTCACGCCATTAACATACATTTTGCTCCTAATTCCACATATTTCAGCCAAACTGCACCAAATTCACTATGGTCGATCCTAATCCACCCCACTAAGGCAGGGGCCACTAATGGGTGGACTGGAATGGTGTCTCATGTGGACCCGTACCGAATGCCAAAACAGAGATCACCACTTAAAACTTAAAAGAGCGCATGTAATGCTGTGTTCAAACCTAACAAGTTTTGAGTGTCAGGGGTCTATAGTGGACGCAAATCAGGTGTTGCTGTGTGTTTTGAAGTGTTTGATGCACATATAGCACGTCCAAAGCGGCAGACGCTTGAGTTGGAAAATCTGAAATGTTGCAGCTAGATGTGGAGTGTCAACCAATCAGAGAGACTCCGCTATGTGTGACGTAGTGGCTCATTTTCTGACGGGATAATCTCCTGAATGATGTCCAATAACTTGAGACAGATTGACAGGAGCTCTCCAGCTAAAATCAAGCACCTGTAGTTGATGTCCTGGCAGGAGATATGGGCATCGATGGGGGTCAGCTGTGATGCAGAAGCTCGGCATAGTTTACATCTGAAAATCCATTTCCTCAAAGGTATTTTTAATCTGAAAAGGACTGGAGGGAGAAGTGGTTAGTATTAAATCTACATTCCCGTATCCGTTCTTGCACTTCAATCTGTGATTTAATTATATGCATAAACAAACAAGACCGTCCATTGTTGTGTCGCAAATGAAATTGCCTATCCGAAATTATCCTATATTCACGCTTTTCCGGTGCGAAGTTCCCACCCACTTTAAGGCGGCTCTCTGCACAAAATGCAGAGTTAGTATAGGAGCTCAGCAGACAATGTTCCTGCCACTAGCCTGCAGAAGTCACTGGCGGGGTGCGCATGGAAGGGGTGCGTGTGTGTGTGTGTGTGTGTGTTGGGGGGGGGGGGGGGGGGTTT
>JARVJO010000002.1:24402594-24420831 GCA_031762555.1 Cynodonichthys magdalenae
TGGGGACCTAAGCCTGGTCCCCACGATTCACTTCAGTCCCCACGAGGCTGCTTTTTTTGAGGAAATTTTCCCCACGTGGTAGGAAAACACACACACACACACACACACACACACACACACACACAAGAATTAACTAATTTCACAGATTATGTGGTTAAATGCTTTTTAAACTAGCTACACAGTTGCTCTCCTGTGTCATTTTTAATATTCCCTTGGTTTTACTGTATATCTGTAGATTAATCCTTCAGCTGCTCACTGGCTCTGCGTCGTATCAAAAACATAAATAAATAAAAAAAACTAAATCAGAACATTATAGCGAACCTGTGGCTCAATATTTTTAAACTACAAAGTTGTTGTTTCGTGTCATTTTTAATATTCCCTCTGTAATAAATCAGTTTGTTGGTTAGATCTGAGGGTCGCTCACTGATGTCATCAGCTCATTATCATTTTCTGAGTGCAGAAGCGCGGGATGCTTTTTCACAGGTGGGCCTGCAGGTCTCGGTCCAGCTATGATACTACCTCTGCTCACGGCTCGGGCGCATCAGAGGCGGGCTCATTTAACTCACCTTTCCACCTTTGTGTTTTTCTGAATGCTCGGAGGAGGACAGAACACGTGTCAGTCCTGGACTGAGATGTCTTATGAATGAGGCAGATCAAGACTTTAATTTTCTTCATTTTGTCCAGTTAGTTAGCTTCAGGACTTTGGGCTTTGCTTTTTGTTTGGTGCTTTTGCAGAGCTAGACATAAGTGAACAACCTGCTGACAAAATCTGGTTGTCTGCCAAACTATTTGGCAAAAATTCTCAAGAAAAAATGTATTTTAATAAGTATATTGTTTTGTAGACAAAGTTTACTATATATAAATGTTCTCAGTGAGCCAGGTTGACTGGAGGCTGCCGCTGTGTGCACCTGCTGTCAATCAAACAGCACAACCCGCCCATGACTGCATTTCCCTTTATTGGGTGAAATGACTGTCAGTTTAATCTCAAGTTTTTTTCTCCCTTTCATTTTTACAAATGACAGACATCTGTCACCAGACAACCAGGAGGCGGGACCTGGTTGGTTGACTCGGACGACTTAAAAAAGCGCTTATGTCGACCCCCGTCTATGTGTAATATTACTGTTAAACAACTAAGATGTACAGCTTAAGACATGTCTATTTATTTTCACTGGGTCTAAAGATGCATGTAGAGTTAAGAAGTTTTACATATTCTTTGTTTAGCTGCAGAACATTATGCTCAGCACTCTACAGCAGACAGAGTACAACTGCACATTAATTAATAGGAGGAGTTTGCTGCCTACCCTCTGGGTCCGTCAGGGATGGCATTGACCTTGCGACACACATTTATCACGGTAGTCCCTGGCTCAAATAGCAGCTCATGGAAAGGAGCCTCCCTGAAGAGTTCATGAAGCTCCTCATCACTCATTTCTTCCAAGGCCTTTACATTGCTGTGATACAGCGCTTTGGTACACCTGCAACGACAAATTCAAGGATTTAAAGGAGTTTTTCTTTACAAATGAGTACGAGAAACAAAAAAAAACTGAAGTCCCAGTTGCCAACAGAAAAGACCACAGTAATCTAGAGGTAAAGAAGATTAAATCGTGTTTATAAATGATTTATGACAGAGTGTTTATGAGCCTCATTACTTGTTCTTTGGTCTGGTTGATCTGACCTACAAGAAGGCAGGGGGGAACAGTCCATGATAAGGGTGGGTGGAGTCTTTCATAATGCCAGCAGCCCTGCTGTAGCATCTCCTGATGTAAACATCACTGCTGTGAGGCTGCTCCCAGTGATCTTCTGAGCGGTCTCCATAGTGATGATGCTCTCCACTGCACAGCTGTAGAAGCTCCTGAGGACTGTGGTACCAATCCAGCAGCTGTAGGTGAACCTTCTTTACCAAGCTGCTGCAGTTTGTCTCAGACAGGCTTTTAGCTAGAGAGGCATCATTTCCACACCCTCTTCAGTTTGCACTGTGTAAAACCTAAATTTAGATGCATTTTTGCCAGGTACTTTAAGTGCAGCAGGAAATCTCAGTTGGAAAGATTGTGGTGAAGTTAGTGTTATTCACATAAAATGAGGGTGCCTCTTTAAGAAATGATAAAGGTGAGGAAAGACGCCAGTTGTTAAAAGAGCTAGAAGAGCAGCTGGTTTGATCCTATTAAACGTGAGCACACAGCTGATTTTCAGATTGTCACATCTTTTTTTCCAATCACCACCGTTAATGTAAAAAAAAGGTTTTTCCTCCGCGGAGTCTTCTTCACCCAACATGACACTGATCATTGAGTGATTCAAAATAAAAAAACACAATATCCAGCCATCTTTATTACTGTTTCTGTACTTATATGAGCTGTGGGAGGGCAGAGGGAGGATCTATGATAATTTATCATCTTCTGCTCGTTTATACTCACTCAGAAAAGAGACGTCCAAAATTACATAATCTCCAACTCGCTGTCTCACTGAAGTATAATCCAAGCTTTATTCGACCCCAACACTGGTTGAGCAGAGATCTGCCTCGACATTGACGGGATCACCTTATTGAACATGTGCAAATCTTATTTTGTTTTATTTGTAACACAACAATAAAGGACAACATCAAGTTTGAAGGAAAAGTACCCAAGGATGTACTGGACCATTCAGCAGTATAATGCTGAAAACAAGAGGTCAAGAAGTGGAGAGGGGGACTGTAGATTGGCCACGGTGAAAGCAAGATCATGCATCATGAAACAAGTCCTACAGTCGCTGAGACGTAAAATAAATTTGAAGACGAGTGTTTGTTAAAACACTCCAGTGTCTCGACTGGCCTGGAACATCTTGGAATCCCTCCAGAAGAGCTGAGGGGGCTGGGGAAAGAAAGGCCTGGGCTTCCCTGCTAAGCTGCTACCTGACACTGGATAGAGCAGGAAGACGGATGTTTGAAAAAAAAAAAAAAAGTCAGATATGTCCACATCCGCAAAATGGGGGAAATCCTTATAATTTAGAAACAATAATGAGCAGATCAGATGAACAGAAATCAATCTTACATGTCAAGTTGTATGGTTTGTCCATAAATTACATAGATTTCACCCATTTTGCAGACAAACATAGCAATAAATCTCCCTTTTTTAACTCAGTTCAAATTTATTTTATGTGTCAGAGTGTGTAGAATGTGAGTAAATAAAAATTAAACGCAATTAAATAACCAGCTCCATCGGATTTTTGAGGATCAAGATGCAGTTAAGGTCCAAAGAGGTTGACGTGTGTGACAGAACTTTACTCGTTTAGATATTTCACTGGTTAGCTATGTTAAATACAGCTGTCTATGAAGCCCAGCTAGGTCTGCTACTTCCACAAATTAGCTCAAATTCAATAAGCAGGCTAGAAGCCACGGCAAAAAACAACTTAGAAAATATTTGCAGTTATTCTGTTCAAAACGACGCTCCCTTACTTTTGACGTCTGTCATGGCGTTCCCACGTGACGTAGGTGCAAAGGGTCAATAAAGGCTAATGCAAACACGCTAAACTCGAGTTTAAATCCAGGATGTCATGGGTTGCAGTGCAAAAAGGCTTTTGAAGGTTTCCCCAGAAATCTTGCTCAGCCTCAAGACGTTAACATCTTTAATGTGGAGGACAGGTGGCAGTAGCAGACCGCTACGTTGATAATGCTAGGTCCAAGCCTCTTATCCTGTTGCCACAAGCTCTGCTCCGTCTAGACGTAAAATAACTTTCATCAATGGGCAGGATTTGATAGGAAGGGAGAATAGGACTTACTACTCGTTCTGAAAGAATAGGCATTTATAGAAAAGAGGTAAAAACAAGTACACCACACCGAGCTCCATTCTGACCTCTTGGCGCTCTCAAGCCCTTCTTTTCCATGCACAAGTTTGGTCACTTCTGCAGCCAGTCGTTTATGTGCGAGGCGTTTGCTGGGATCCTCTCTCTGCTGCTCCATCAGATGCTCCACCTCAGTCTCAGGCAGAAAGGTGAACAACTTCAGGTACCTGCAACATGTCCACAGATCAGCTTCCTCTTACAGGGCAGATTATAGAATACTTTAGAAAAGAAAAAAAGCTTTCACATCTCGACTTTTAATCACATAACAGAGCTCCACTTACTTCTCTACACTGGCATCAGGCTGCCTGAGGAAGAACTGGTACAGTTCAAACGGAGCAGTCCTGTCCCTGTTCAGCCACACTGCGTTGCCTGCAGTTTTGCCCAGCTTGTCCCCGACAGAGCTGGTCACCAAGGGGATGGTTAGTCCGTACACGTCCTCTCCGCTCACTCTGAAAAGACATCAGCTTTTACAGGCCTGGTTCTTATATTCAAATACACAGCTGATCAGAGCCTCCATATCTACACACATGAAGGTAGACTCCAAAAACCTGAACAGAATCTGAGTCAAAGGCACCAAACACATTCATACAGGCTTTTTGTAATCTTTCAGTCGTCTTTGTTTAGCTTCTCTGAAGGTCTTTATATAAATATATATATTTTTTATTTATAGTATTTTAGAGTTTTTCATTTATTTTTCTGTCCAGTCCATGTCCTTGACCATGACAACACATTATGCAATGTTCACAAAAAACACTTAATGGGCACTCTCAGCTGGATCTTCCTTGCTGGAGTTCGGTGGCTTCTTTGGGCTGCGGGTTGGATGTGGGGTTGGGAATCGGGACGGCTCTAGGGTGGGTGGGTTGTTGGTCCTGGTCCCTGGTGGTCCTCTGGGCTCTGTCCATGCGTGGTCTAGTACTCCCAAGGCATGGCGGTCTGTCCGGAGAAGTATTGGGGCCCCCCTCCCTGGGTGGGTCTCAGGGAACGGGGGTGCCTACTGGGGTCAGCGGGGGAGCTGACTCCCTGTGGGAACATTTTTCTCACCATCCCTCAACACACCTCCACCCTCTTCATTTCAACTCCACTCATGTAGGGCGTTTGGGGTGCAGGTGCGTTACAGGCAACAATAATTTTACATCTCCATAATTTGCCACCTGTACCCCAAATTTATTGTTCACCTTAGACATTCACTTAGAACATCCTCATGACATTCACATATAGGGACTTGGGGGTGGGTGCTCTCATGGCATTCAGGAGGTGAGGTTAAAATCACTCTCGCCACTGATGCCTGTGCCCCACTCCTAGTGGTTGCTTGTAGACATTTAGGGTTTTGGGCTAGAGTCGGGGTGGGGGGAGAACTGGCAAAATGCTGACCCCTGCTCCTTCTTCTTCCTCATTTTAATTGTAGTAGAGAACAACATGCATCAACAGCACATCTGAGGGTGGAGGTGTGTGTGTCTTTTTTTTTACTCCCCCACTCCCTGTTTGCCATTTGGGGATGGGGTCCAAAGGGTGATGTGCCCTGGGGAACCGGGCCTCTGTGTCCATGGCCGGATCTGCTCAGGCACAGCGGGTCCAGCAGGGCCTGGGAGCATGAGCTCATCGCTGCTGGCCCCGGGAGATTACTGCGTGGGGTTGCTGGGGGGGCCTCCCGGGCCGGTTCACTCCTCTGGTCCGCTCTGGGGGGTGGGTAAGCGGTTGTTTCTGCACTGGTGCCCCTGGGGGCCTCGCGCTTTGGGTCCCTCTGGGGTTTTTTGGCTCTGGTCTCCCTTATGTCTGCCTTGGGGGTCGGGTCTGTGGTCCCCCACAGTCACTATTAAATAATCTATCAAATATTGCTGATTGGCCCAGGTAAAAATTCTACTGAAGAAATCCTTGTCTATGGGAGAAATCCCAGATGGAGCAGTGAAGGGAAACTAGAATTGAGCGGAACTGCATAGGAAGGCAAGGGTCAGGCTAGGTTTCTACTGAAGTGGCAAAAAAACATTTAATGGGACAAGTGGAGGACAAAAGAAGTGTCACAGGCCAAAAATAAAACACCTCCTGAAGATAAACAGTTTCAGAAAGTCACAGTTTCAACTTTTCTGCATTCCTAAAAAAAACCAAAATGTTCTTCTAAACCACAAAGTCCTGAATCTAACCTAAATACACAGAAATATAACTGCATTCTGTTTTCTGGATGCAAGGAGCATCTGAACTTTTTCTAAATCAACAAAAACTCAAAGTTCTCTCTGTCCCTCTCTGTACTTCTATCAGCGACCTCAAAGGCAGAATCCCACAAATTGTCATCTCTTCTCTGTTGACAAACTGATTTACTACTAGGTTTCATTTCTAAATAGCTTCATGCAACATCTTCCATGGTTGGGAATAATAATTGTGTTCTCATTTTGATTCTAAAATATTGTAAAAGACAATTTATGATTTTTCAACTTTCATTTTATCCACAATGTAATAGGTTTTTCATCCTCCATTTAAAAAAATTATCCAGCATCGTAACATTTAGGCATTTTCCTAGACTCCTTTGGAACCCTGGATTCAGGCACATGGTAGCAATGGGTAAGAAATAATAATGAATGGTTGATTTCCTGGTTAGAAGCTGATGGACATTTACTTGTGAATGTACTCATGTCCAGACATCAGATTGCCCAGCTGGTCGGTGCCTCCGAGCTGAATCCTGCAGCCGTAAATTTGGTTCAGGTGGTAGAAGTCATAAGCTTGGAACACCTGGTAGGTGAACTCGGTCAGGCTCATACCGTCTGCGCTCTTCAGCCTGGACTGCACGCTGTGGCGGCTCAGCATGGTCCCCATCCGGAAGTGCCTCCCGGCCTCCGACAGAAAGTCCACCACGCCGCAGTTTTTATACCAGCTCAGGTTGTTGAGGACAGTGACGGAGCCCAGTGTCTTGCAGCTGTCGTGAAAAAGCACTTCATGGTTGGTAAAAATCCTCAAAACACTCTCCCGGATGCTTTGAGTGTTGGCCTCCACTACCGCGGCGGACAGCCGCTCCCGCTCGCTCGCCTTTCCGCTCGGATCCCCGATTTGAGCCGTCGCTCCTCCGAGCACAGCGACGACATGGTGCCCGGCGCTTCGGAAGTGCAGTAGGCCGATAAGTGCGAGCAGGTTGCCCACATGGAGACTGTCGGCCGTGGGGTCAAAGCCGCAGTATATAGTCTGCGAGCCGGACTGGAGCAGCCGGGGAAGCTGGTCCTGTGCTGCCTTTTCTGGGAACGAGTCCTTTAGAATACCGCGTTTGTGCAGAGACAACAAGAGGCCGCTGTGTGCGGGAGAAGAGCTGTGAAATTTAGGGTCCAGTGTGACACGAAAACGAGCTCGTTTGAGGAAACAACGGGACACATGCCGCCATACATAACAGCACACTATGGGTACCGCCATGTTGAACAATGTGAATAACCCGGAAGTGAAGCTGAAGAGAGACATTTAAAAATAAGAGCGCCCCCTGGTGTAGTGATTCATAATGACAGCCACAGAGAAGGACAGCTTCACATAAACAAATTTCTCTCTATAGTGTAAAAATAACCACAAACTAATTTGTATTGTAAATAGAATAGTGTATTGCACAAGAATACTATATACCTGTGTGCGTGAGTGTATGTATGTATGTGTGAATGAGGTTAAGATGTATTTAAAAACAAAATTATTGCACAAAAGAAGTTCTAAAGTTGTAAACACTCAGATTTGCAACTCATGTATACATATATATATATACTCATTCATATTACAGTTGTTTTTCCTTATAGCATTCATTCAGTTCCTATTGCAATACAGAGGCTGCACAGAGGCCACGCTTTTCTACAGATCAGGTGGAGGAAGAAGTTCTGAAGAAGAAAAAGTTGCGATTTCTGAGGGAAAAAAATCCATTTTTTTTACATTCTCTCTCCAAGTAGGCTGCATAAAGCAGCTGTGAAATGAGACAATGTAGTCTGTGGATGACCTATGCTTGCGTGAGCATGTACTATCGACATGCAGGCTGATCAAGTCTTAGGTAATCTATTTAAATAAATATGTTTGCCATAGTTAACTATTAGCCAGCAAAAAATAACTTTTAACTCAAGTCAATTTTACAGATTTTGATATTTGATGATGTAGCTGAGTGTAATTTACAACATGACATGTAATTTACAACAATGTTTTAAGGTATTTTGAACAAAACTGTTACAAATCCATCAGGTTAAATCCTTGGCATGAAAGGTGGTGGTCAATAAGCATTCCTGCAGGGAATGCTACACTTTATTTTAACAGATATTTTAACTAGAAGTCATAATAAAGAACAGCAATAAAAACTAAAATTTCAAAAATCATTTTATTTGTAAATCCATTCAATGTCAATTTGTCTTTTTGTTTAGATGACTAAATGTACAGTACATTCAAACATTTACAGTATAGTTATCAAGCCACGATACACGCTGATAACCCATTCAAAGACAGTCTGTCTCTTTGCAGTACACTAAAGCCACAGAAATAAGAAACAGAGAAATGATTGCTGCCCTTCAGGTATTACAATATCTGTCAGTTCTGGAAATTACAAGTTGTTATTGGTGTTTATGCGCTGTAAGGTGGAGCACTATAAACTAATTTCAGTGTGAATAAGAAAAGACAGTAGCTTTCTATATCCTGAGCTAATTTAACAAAGGAAGACTGTAATTCCCTGAAACAAGTTCAAAAATCCCTTGTTATTTCTATGTGAAACAAACAACCTGAAAGGTAAACCGGCGTCACCTCTTGTGCTTCATTCATTTCATGTTTAGATTTTTAAACTCTTATCCAAATTCTTCGCTGTTACAAATTAAATAAAGTTTACTGTAAAAGAAAAACTTAAAAAGAAGTTATTATTCTAAATCCTCGGTCACATCAGTGGGACCCAAGTGTGCAAGAAACATAAATCAGTATGAGCAGTTTACAATTTCCAAGTGTGTGCGCAAGTCTTATCTGATGTTGGCATTTACACACACTAAGGCACACTTAAACTGACAGTTAATTGCCAAGCTATAAGGTGAAAAAAAACCCAGCGTCGTGGGTCCAACGCTCTGTGACGAGATACGAGAAGAGGCAGCTTGAAGGTCAGTAATCTACACTTGGCAGAAGATAGGTTTGGAGAGTTCTAGCAGCAAGTCGGGAGAGAAAAGTCAAACAGAAACCAGGATTATAAGACAGTCTACGTTTATATTACTGCATTTTCTTCCCTGTAAAAACATGTGCCCAGGTTATTCTGAGTGCATTTGGTTTCTCCTGTGGCCAAAAGATATGTGTGAAAAATACACGTTTATCTACTGAGGCAGCTGTGGAGCATTTCTGATAAGAACGATGAATCTCTGTGCATATATTACTCTGCATAATCTCTAATGTGCAACCTGAGAAAAATGTAAGAAAGGTAGGCTTTTATGATTAGTAAAAAACTGTAGCTTCATTTCTATGTGACAACTTCTAGTTTTTTTTTTGATAAATCTATCCCAGCTGTAGGAGCTCTGCATGGCAGCTCTGTGAGAGCTTAGCTCAAATCAGATTTGACAGAAAATAATGGAAGAGTTCAAAGAAACTTACTCAACTTTACAAATTGAATATTTTTGCTTGACTAAACAAAGTGACAGTTGACATATTTGACATAGGATTTTGTGGAAAGGTTAATATCTTATTTGTTGTAGTGAGCTTCTGGAACAACCTCCGTTGGGAGAAACAGTTAAATTCTGACTGGACTGACAGGCTAACAGCTAGTCCAAGTGGGTCAAAGACTGAAGTGAATCGTCATCTTAAAACGACTTCAATCGCAATCTTTTCAGTATTGTCAGTTTCTCGTTCGAGTTATTTTAGAAAGTTTCATGGTTATTTGCGAACACAAAGAGAGGTGGTATTTCCTGTACAGTTTGGAGCATTTCCAGCAGGAACACAGTGAGTTAGGGCTGTGTTATAAGCTTGAAGAGCAATAAGAAAATGAGCCCACATTTGGTTAGCCATTAGCCTAGTCTGGAAGAAGACAATGGCTGTGTCCAAATTCAGGACAAGGGTCTAGCTGCAGCCAGTACACGACATTCCCCCCAACACTACCCCAGACATCGTAGCAAAAGTAAGATGTGCCTGTTGTGTAGTCAGGGGGCTTGTTTTGAAGTTTCTGCAGCTGGGTATTTGAAATTCTGGGGCTGCATCCTTCAAAGGACCCGGCCTACCTGGTCAAAACAGGCTGGATCCTTTGATGACCGCAGAGACTGGAAGTGAGTATCTGGGAATTTGGGTGGTCTAACCTTTATTCCTGCCCTTACCGTGGTGTATGTCCTGTCACCTAGCAACCGTGACTGCGCTAAACTGAAGTATTGAAAATTAAAATGAGCAAAATATTAATTTCATAATATTATAAATTAACAAAATTAGTTTGGCATTAATACATGAAGAACTAAGGGACCTGCCATACAAGCTCATTTACGGTGATTTCGGACACAAATAACATTAAAAAACCTGTCTATGCAAAGGACAAAAGCTTAACAACGCAACAACTTTAAACTTTTAATTTTTATACTGCCAGAGTTTAATTTAAAACTGTATTCCTGTCTCTTGCTTTGTCTCTCAATTTGTTCGCCATTACAAGCAAATAAATCTCCCGGTCAGCCTGCAGTGCATCTTGGGATAGGGTGGGCTGAGAAAAATACACCAGACCTGTCCCTCAAATCGAGGGGAAAGGAGGACTCGTTTGTGGGTCACAAGTGGAAGGGCCTTTAAATTTGGACAGACTTTGGCGCATCGCTGTGACAAAATCAGCCTTCATAGGATGCAGTCCTTGAATTTGGACACAGATGATGTATTTTTTTCCCTCACATTGATAAGGTACTAACTACTTAACAGAACATCACTTTAAAAATGACCAGACTATCTCTTTAGGATCACAATAATCCACTTTGGTCTTAGTCCCACTTAAACTAGCTGTTAGCTCCTCCGTTCGATCAGAATTAAATTAGTATTTTTCCAAAATGAGTCTGTTCAAAGAGCACATAATAAACACCTAATAAATGACCTGTTCATAACACAGACCAACACTTCAAATGATCTGAACTATCCTTTCACCAGAAGGAACTTCCTCAGCAGGGTGAAAATTTAGATTACAAGTTTCCCTGTTTACACTAAAATTCTATTTACACACCACTTTAAGAATGGCATCATTTCAAACAGTTATCAGACATGTTCATATATACACGCTTTAGTATAAAAATACGATCTAGTCAAGTTAAAATCAATTAAAACACAAGTATGTTGCATTAAAGCAACAGGAAGATACAGTACACATCTTCACTTCAACATTAAAATTGTTTACCAAACTGAGCAGTACAAAGTGATGATCATTAGTGTGTCTGTGCACCTGGAGAGTTAGCCGTGATGTGATGAGCTCTGTACATGATATCATTAGGGCTGCACAATATTGTTTAAAAAAATCAGAATAAAATGTGATTTTTTTCCAAGAGTAGGTGAATTTATTTAATTTTTTTAATGGATTAAGTGGTTTTGAAAAGTGCAACTATCTATGAAATAAACAATTAAAAAAAACGCAAGATTTATTCTACATACCACAAAGAGTGGACAATTCAGCTTCTTCTCTAATGCTGATTTATCCAAACTGAACACCAAAAGAAAAAAAAAATAAAAGCTCGCAAATCTGTTGCTCACTTTTCGCAGCCCTATCTTTTTTCCTTTTATTTTGCTGTGTGCACATAAAACCTGCAACCTACTCTGTATCATTTGAATACATTTTTTTTAGAAAACTCAGTGAACCCAATGTACTTGCATGTCCAATAAAGTTAATGTTTTATCTGATAGGCTAATCATAAACTATAACAGTGCACGTTTTATCTCTGTACCTAAAACACTTTGCTTGATTTAGCTTGATGCTACGTTATGTTGCTACTATTGCGCACCTGTTCATCTCAGAATGGCAGTCCTTGAAAACAAAAAAAAAACAATATCGTGCAGTCCCTAGATGAAATTATAAACACGAAGTTCAATTCTCGAGACAGAACTGTGACTTTTGTGGTGATTCTTAGGGGTTTTGATTGAACAGATGAAGATTTGCAGGATATCCTCCAATCTTTCTTACCAAATCTCTACAAACGTCCCCTTAATGCAGATTTTTATGAAGCATGTTCTTCTTATACAAACTAGCTTTTTTATGAGTGCAATTCTCATCAAAGTTAGGTGACTCGACTGATTGTAAAAACTGAGTAAAATAGTCAACGTAGTCATGTTTACCTGATACTAAGACTCACAAGAAAAAAAGAACCGGAATTTGAGCATGAAAAAGCTAAAAGCATCAGAACATGTGTGTTTTTGCAATCTATGAAGCAATAAAATTAATGTGGTTTTCTCTGTAAGAAACACTGAATTTGTTGTCATCTACGTAGATAAAACAGAGATAAAACACCTGATTGAGTGAGATGGATGGAGCAGAGAGCCAGTCAGCAGTGGTTGGAAATATAAATTAACTTTAACTTTAGGCGTGTCTGTGTTAAAGAGACATATTATATATTTTGTAGGAGAGTTCGAACAAATATTCTTTTACCTGCTGCTTAACTGAATGACCTCAGTTTGGAGAAACAAAGTTTGATTCTGACCAGACTGATAAGCTAACAGCTAATTTGAGCGGGTCAGGACCAACGTGGATTGTTGCGGTCTTTAAACAGCACCATTTTGAAAAAAAAAATCTATAGCATCTCCAACAGTCAAATAGAGGCAGCAGCAGCAAGCTATAGCACGTTATGCAGGAAAGTGGCTGAACTACACTGCTCTGATTCCACTTCAGCTGTTATTCTGAGGAGCTGCTGTCGAAGGAGACAGTGCAAAGGCAGCTTTCCGTGGCTGTGCTGGGTTGGGAGGGAAAACGCCTTGGCTGGACAGCGTACGGACACGTGCCCGATGTTCACTCAGTATTGTGTACCGGTTGAAAACGGTGGAAGTCTCATCAGGAAAAAACTGCAATTTGGTGCTTCTCCTTGGTCAACAATTCTTGTATCATGAACTAAAAATAAACATTCACCCCGTCAACCGTGATGTCGCTGTGTTGTCGTTTCTGGACGTGTGTGCTGCAGTGGGAGGGCTGCCCAGGAGTTTCTCTTTGAGAATAAAATGTCCGTGTGGAAAAGACCCACTCACAATCCCATTAAAAGGACAGATTACAATCATATTCGGATGGAGGACTGCCGTGGTTTTTTAACTGAGAACAATAGTCATTGCTCAACTCACTGAAGATTGTCCTAATTTGATGTTTGCATACAAAATATGCAAATAATACTGTCTGAACCAGGGAGGTGGCATATAGACACTGCTTGAAAGTAGCTTTTTGAATAAACCACTATCACATTTTTTAGATTGATGTTTTTTTAAGTAGACAGCAATCCACTTTGGACTTTACTGCTATCTACAACAGGTAGAGTATGAATCTAGCTTTTTACAGGCCTGTACTTCAAAGGATCTAAACTATCCATTTAAGATTATACCTTAAATAATCATCCAGTCAGTTCTTAAAGTATGTGGATGTAACATGGGGATGGAGTGTTTATGCTTCTGATGTGTCATGTGGTGCAAGTTCAACATGGATTTGTGCCTGTGGTTCTCTGTCTTTTACATTTAAATACTCTATTCCCAGAATAGTTTGATGATGAGTTTTGTAGGGAGAAATAAAGAAAAAAAGAATGTGACTGACTATAATCTGAGGTACTTTTTCGAAGTGTTGAGCACAGTACAAGTAAATGATTGTGTTCAGGACTCTGGTGATGTGTCCAGTTGTATAAAGAAGAACATGCAGGTTCACTGACAACCATCATTACCTGTAAAACTCCATTATTTCTATTGTTGCTGCCGCCGAAGTCATTTCAGTTTTATCAAAACTAACAGTATATGGCCATTCCACATTTGTATTAAAAAAAAATCTAGTTTCAAGCATACTACTGGAGTGGCCATTATTAAGTTCACTCTCTTTCCTCATTTTAGGGCTCATTGAGGCTCGGAACAACCAGGGAGGTCACCTCAACTTAACATTTAAAGTTTGGTCAAAGATGTGTACACTGATGTTTGTATTGTGGCTCAGTCAGATGCATATTGTTTTATGACACAGAAGGTCAACTTGCATTGAACCAAAAGAATCATCAGCCTGAAGTAATCAGTTTAAGCTGATCAGAAAAGCCAAAGCAAACTCTAGCTGTATTGGCGATGGGACGGGTAAAGTGGTTCAATCCTAGCTTATGGACGACTGTTTTACTCCTCATGACCCCAACAAAATTGGGAGGGTGGGGGGAAGAGTTTGAAGTGCTCCTATGGTTATTCTTCTATGAACCTCAGTACATGTCTCTGTAAATCTCCTGCAGGAGTGGGTGCAGCGAGGTATCCTCTGTCTTTTTGATCTCCTGCACCAGTTGTGCATGCTCAGTGACCAGCTGCCGAAGGTCAGCCAGTTTTTGCAGTAGCTTGGGAAAGAGGAAAGTGTCGTCCGGGTGATTGGCCAGCAGGTGTCGCTGTAGGACATGCACAATGCTCTCCTGCATCGCCTCGATATGCATGATGTTCACCAGGCCCGGTCGGTCTGAGGAAATAAGCAAAGAGGGATGACTGAGAAGCTATAATCAAAAAAGTCACATGCATTTGCCAAAAAGCAAAGCAAAATTTTTCATTGGCTCCCCACCTCCACAACAGATGATAGCAGCAACAAATAGAGCCAGGTCACTGTCATCCAGCTCCAGAGCATTAAACTTCATGGCAAACTGAAACTTGGGTTCCATCATGTCACTGAAGGGCCGCCGCAGGCTCTTGAGGAACTCCCTGGTGATGAAGCCTGAGCCGTACGCTACAAGGAGCCCGTCCTTGTTCATGCAGGAGGCGAGCATGGCGAACAGGGCCTCGTACACGCCGTACTTCAAAAGGGTCACCTGATCGTTGAGGTCCAGGTTTGAGAATCCTGGGACGGACTTGGCGAACTCGGTGAGCTCTGTGACGGTTTCCACAGACGTGCACTGGCAGCAGTGGAAAATCCGAACTTCTGCCTCCCTGTCCTTAAGAACTCCCGCAGAGCCCACCATCTTGGCCACCAGGGTCTGCTCTGCCAGATGGAGCGTCTCCATGTCATGGATAACAAAAGGCTGCAGGTAGAGCAGATGGAAAATTCTGAGTCAAGACACGTCTTTGCATAAATACCTGACTGTTTATATGTAATCTGCAGTAAGTGAAAAGGCCACATTTACACAAGACAATTACACCTGGTCTGATTCTTTGTTTCGTTTCTCTCAAAACAATCCAAAATATGCTTCAAGTGGAAACAAACACAGCATTAAACACTCAATGCTGAAACCATGACTTTTCAAAACCATGTAATGATTAAGACCTAGCAATTATTGAAAGAATCCATGCAGCCCACTGCCTTTCATTTCTGAGTTTTAAACTGAGATCATATGGTGTAAAAAGAAACCTTGAAAATAGCCTTATGTGACATCTCATGCACAATCACAAGATGTCAGGTAATCTAATAGTGCTCAGAGTATGGGGTTGTGATAGTCTCTCAGCTACTTCCATAGCTAAATATCTGTCAAACTGACTCAGTAATAACCAGTTTTGTGTTTGCTATAGTCAGTTAGCTTTGGTGCCTATCTTGAATCAAGTCGACTCCACAAATAACCAGCTGTAGTTACAATCCAATGATTACTTTCTGAAAGATTCACTGAAATCCCTGCAGCGGTTCAGGAGATAGTTTGCAAAAAGACAGACAAATGCAGCCGTGCACATGAAGTCACTGATACGATCGTCTGCCTTTAACAGTGGGTGATAAAACATATGTTCATATTAACAGTCGAGGTGGCAGGATTTGTTTTTACCAGTGTCACAGGTCCCACAGTGTAGGAGATATAAAATATTAATCTGTTGAGAAGCTACAGCTGCTGCTGCACGTCATAAAGAGTTCTGGGTGATGAGCACTACTTTAAGGTATTAGGGACCATGACGTCAGGCTGTTTTATTTTATACTTCTGCATCAACACATCTTCCAACTTTAGTATTTATAGTCTGCTTTATTGTCCTTCTTTACACGTGCAAGGAATGTGAGCAAAAAAACCCAAAAAGTTTACAGTGTGACAAGTTTTCAGTAATTCTGGAGCCAAACAATAACCTAAAAAATCTGGTACTGTGCAGATTATCTCAAACTGAAATCTCTTAAGGGATAGTTCAGCTCTTCTGTGAAAAGACTTGGTTTTCAACAAAGTCAATTTGGAGAACTGTGACAGGATAATTGGCGAAAAAAAAAAAAAATCATGTATGTGTATACAATATTTGTGTATGCAAATACTGTTTTATAAACTTAACATTGCACTCAGTTTCACATTCTGGTAAAAATACTATGATAATGGGCTGGGTTCTCTTTGATCTCAGAGGCAAATAAAATCCTGTGTTTGAATGTGAAAATACAGTTGGTCTGCCCCTGGCCCCCCTGACACACATCACCCCCCACACACACACATTCATAGAAGTCAAAGCACCACCGCAGACTTCGAGCCTCTCCTTCTCATTCTATTATTCTTCTAGTAATAAGAAAGTAACAGAAACTGAGAAATAGGAGAGTATTTTTTGTTGTTTTGGGGTAACCTAAATACAGATCCAAGTGCACAGAGTAGTAATGTGTTGATGCACCGACACACATTATGTCATCCAGCTGGTGAGTTGGCTCACGCTTTGGATTGAGCAAAAACTTTTTTCATCATTAAATGTCTGCATGCAATTTCTGCTGTACTAACTGCCATTGAGACATTAATTCATTGGCAAATATCTAGTATTACATGAATCACGTTTTGAATTCTCTCAATGGAGCTAAATAAGCCAAAGCTTGCAAGAAAACATTAATGAGGCAAGAAGAGTAGTTAACATGCAATCCTTAAACACAATTACTGGCTTTCAGTCACCAACCCACCACTTCTAATCAACATACAGGGTTGCTGGTCTTGCCCGTGAGAATGGTTCGCGCCTTGGACTTGTTCATGTTGAAGTTCTTGAGGTAGGCGTCGTATATCTGCTTGGCCAGTGTCTTCTGGTCAGCAAGCTGGGGGTTGACCTCCTCCATGTCCCCCGTCACCAACACCGCCTTGAGTTTTAGCTTCTCTGACTGAGGCATCCTGCCAAACCGGATGGCTGCAGAGAGTTGACAGAGTCAGACTGAGATGGATTTACTGCAGAGTAAAATTGTTGCCACATTGTCGCATGCATTAAAGGAAATGTAGCAAACAGAATGTAAAGGAAATATATTATTAGCTGCTTCAATACTGTATTTTACAAGACAAAACCTTGGATATTACAAAAAATAACATCTAAACCTAAAAACATTTTCAGAATGAGCACCTTGAACTTGATGAACTGTCCATGGAAAACCCAGAAACTAAGATAGAGATAAGGTCTGACAGGACTGATGACCTAACGGCTAGTATGAACGGCAACAACAAAATTAGACTGCAGTCAGTTTGAAATTGCCCTAAAAAATCCTGGAAGGCTAAAAAAGAAATCAAAAGAAAAGAAAGACAAAAAAAAAACCCTAATATATAAAAATGTTTTTTTTTTGGTTTTGTTTTGCGAAACGAACAGACAATAAAAGTTCCAGAGCTGGTGTCGTTTGTGCTCCAGGAATCTACAGGTGCTGTTCTTTTACAAGAGCTTCCAGGGATCTCTCAGACAGGTTGATCCTATTTGACTAATAATGTTGATTAGAGGTGACCTGTCTATGACCCTACCACTGTAGTTTAACCCATTAAGACCTAATGCAACTTATACGACTCCCAATGCCCATGTTAACAGAGTGTCTAAAGGTCTTAATGGATTTGATGGGCACAAGCTGGTCTACACATGCAGGAGAATACACACATATCGTGTTAAGAACTAAATGTTCAGCTAGAAATGGCCTTCATGAGGTCATAAAAGCATAAAAGAGGACTTTATTTAAAAAGAAACCCTTGCCAATTTTAGGCATGCTGAGCAGGGATGCAGCGCTGAGTTACACAGCATGCTGCTCATTAGATTACTGCCACATAAAGGAGATGGAGATCCTCTGAAGATGGCTGGGTAGGAGCCGAGTCTAATTAAGATGTGTGGAAGTGATTGATGGTAAGCTCAGCGTAAGGCCTCATCCTGAGAGCCGGTATAAGGAGATAAGAGTTGGAGGGAGTGGGTAAAGGAGCTAAATGTAGGAGGGAGGCAGCCTGTTGAATCAACTGTTAAATAGTTTTATTAGTGCAAGAGCTGTGAGTTTTCACAAGAAACGTTCAGTCATTTTTAGATTACAACCCCTGGCAAAAATGATGGAATCACCGGCCTCAGAGGATGTTCATTTGGTTGTTTTATTTTGTAGAAAAAAAGCAGATCACAGACATGACACAAAACTAAAGTCATTTCAAATGGAAACTTTCTGGCTTTAAG
>JARVJO010000002.1:24428509-24455206 GCA_031762555.1 Cynodonichthys magdalenae
ATGGGCCAATGGCAGTTTTTTGTGTCTCCTGAAAAATTGCCAAAAATGACTTAGGCAATTATTTTAAGAAGGTGACGATATTTTGAAGCTGATTTTCGAAAGTGGGTTTCAGCGGCAAGGTTATGAACAATTAATATCTTACCTGTTGTAGATAGCTCTTAACATCAGTTTGAGCAAACTGAGTTTAAGTCTGACCGGACTAACGAGCTAACAGCTAACTCAAGCAGAACAAAGCCCAAAGTGAGCTAATTTCTTAAACAACCTCTAGCTTTAAATATTTTACAGTGATACACGTAAACACTACTTTTTAAACATTTCCATTGGCCTTATTTTTGCTATGCATGATTATTTGCATATAATTGTGGTTACCCACAAGTGCAGCTAGCTGTAGCACTTCCTGTGTAAACTGAGGCAGCTTCAACAGGAGTTTTATATTGTTTCAGCTATGAAATCTGTGTAATACAAAACTGACAGCACTGTAAAAGTTTAAATATCAGCCTTTGTATGTAACATAATTGATTTGTTTTAGAATGTCAGACATTCACTTTAGCCTGACTTGAGCTGTTAACTTGTCAATCCAGTCAGCATTAAATGCTGTCATTTAATATTCAGTATTTGACCTCACCTGACCATCACCAACAGTATGATGTTTTGCTGCTGTAACTGCAGTCCTCTCTGAAGGCTTTTCAGTTTCTATATGTTGTGTCCTTTGCATCCCAAAGGTGCTCGATGGGGTTGAGGTCAGAGCTCTGTGTCAAGTTCGTCTCTGTAGTCCTTCGCTTTGTGTACTGGGTAACATGTTGTAACAGAAATGAGTAGGGATAAATTGTCTGGCCTATTTATGGCCCGGTCCGATTTCCCAAGTTTTGGGAAATGGGCAATTGAAGAGAAGCCAATCTAATGCACCTATCTTTTCTACCTTCACAAAGGTCTGAAGATCAGCCACTGTCCGCTTTTGCCCTGCTGTGAGCACTACCTAACGTCCAGTTGCAACAGGTTTGTATTGTTTCAAGAGTATTGTTCAATGTTTTTCAATGAAATTAAGATTGGAACATTGGAGGTGTACTGTGACCTTGTAACACCTGATGGTGTCAGTAAATTTGTATCTGCTAAAATCTGTATTGGTAGGACAGGCTTTTTAAAGATCTGTGATCGGTCAGAAAACTGCAATTGGTGCACCTCTAGAAATGAGCCTTCCCCAAAGTGCCGTTATGTTGGTGTGCTGAAATGTCAAGATTACTCATCACTGGAGGTCAGGGGCCTGGTCTAAACCCTGACTGAAACACTTACATTCAGCAATTAACAGGCATCACCGAATACTGTTGTCCACATAGTGCATCTACGTTAGCTTAGGGTTGAACAATATTGACATAAAATGAATTATGATTAATTGTGACATTTAGTTGATAACGATTTATAGGAGAATAATTGGATGATAATTGCACTTGCATGTTGCGAACATTGGGGCCTTGGTTAGCATTTTCTGGCTTTCCTCATATGCTGGTTTATGTTGGTGTTTCAGGAGATTAAACAAGTTGGAAGGGTTAGCATTAGCTGCTCCACGCTGTCTTCCACCACTGGGCTCTTGCTAGTGATTGTGTGTTGTACACAAAAATACGTATATAAATACACTAAATTGAAGTAAAGCAAAGGGCAAATATTAATTGTGGACAGTTTTACTGATGAATAATTGCACGATACGATTTTGCCCAACCCTATATGACGTTTCCACAGAACGTCTCTTTTAATGTGAATGTGCCACTTCTTTATGATCAGTGATTTGTGTACTAACCAAACTGATGCACAGAGGCTGTGTGTTCAAACACATTATGGTCTGTGACACAGAGTTTATCAGGTGAAAGCAGAGGGGTGAACGAGGGCTTTCACACAGATCGTGACCTTTAGATGAGATACGGGGCTGCAGTCGCAGACAGTGAGGCAGGTGTGATGCCAAAGTTGGCCTAACCCCGTCTGGCAGCCACTTCAGTATCTATCCGTGTGAGTGTGTATTTATGTGAGCTGCTGGCCAGAGGGAGAAGGAATACTGTAACATCTGCTGTCATATGAATCACACTGGAGCCCAAGAGGTGAGGCCGGGACACATCTCCTCTTTCCATCTGCTTCGCTCAGGGGGGTTAGTAAGCGTCTCAGCTGCTGGCTAACGGAAGATCTTTTTCAGTTTCTCAACAATTTAGTACAGAACACTGATGACTGAGAACAAGACAGTGACATAAGATGATAAACACTGATTGGTCAAGTCTGTGGCTGAGGTCTCATCACATCAAGAAGACGAAGAATAACAGAAAAGAAACAGAAAAAAAAACCAGATCACAAAACATCCAACATTCTTTATAATCTTTTTATTTTTATTTGAAGCAGAAAATCCACAATAAAGTCAAGTCCTAAAGTGAAAATGGATTTACCTGCTGGTCCTCTCTGTCAACAAGACATGATTGACAGAAGAAGCTTGTTTTCCAAGTAAAGCATGGCTCAGAGCCAAAGAGTTGAGCCGACTGGGTTTGTTGATTTTGGGAGTTTTTTTTGTGTTTTTTTACAGTGTGAACACGACTCCTCTTGGTTATTCTACGGTGTAGTATTGCTGCCCTTCAGGGAAGGCAGTAGGTTGTATAGTTATCTCCTGATTGGGCAAAATCACTACCCCGAAACCACACAACCTACTACCTCACCCCGTACGAACACCACAAAGGCCCTACGGTACCTGCTGGCAAAATACAGAGCAGTGCAGTGTAACAAATGTACATGTTTTCAAAACAACATATTCCTTTTTACATTCCTTAAACCAGCAATTCAAGGTTTATTTACCTCAATACAGCAACAACATTTGAATCAGAAGCGTTTCAATGGAACACATTTACACCTTATTTACATTATTTGTCTAGGATAAAGTGAAAAATCAAAACAAAACATAAGAATTCAAGGCTAATATTGCTGCTCACCTTTCAAGTTTTAAACTACGATTATTTTGCAGCTGTTTCAGTTAACCTTAAAAAAATACATAATGCACAATCTCATGCAATATCACAAGACGTAAAGCTCAGAGGACGTGTTGCAGATGACCTTCAGCTACTACCACAACAAATTTTAGCTCCATATCTGTAAAACTGACATGTGTGGCCATTTTGTTTAACCAGTGGTGGACATCCTGAATGAGAGTGACTCGGTGATAAATATACATCCAATGTTTACAGAAGTTTAAATAAAATCCATCGAACAGTTCATGAGATATTCTACAAACAGACAGAAATTCACAAGATAAAAAACAAAGAATCTGCAAACCTTAAGAATGGTTCAAGTCTGTCTCTGACATGTATTTTGTCTCCAGGTCATCAATAAACTGCTGATTTCCTGAGTTGATCAGCGTCCAGAAGGTCCTTGAGTTGAATCTGATGACATTACAGCCACTTCAGGAAAGACAGTAAGTTGTATAGTTATCTGACAGGAAGGGTACGACCCTAAAACTATACAACCTACTACCTCACCCCAAAGGACAGTCTTTAAAAAAAGAACAAAACAAAATCTCTCCAGGTCCTCGTCCGCGCCTGTGTTCCGCCTTGGCACACCTCGGTGAATGCAAAAACAGCAGTTATGATTCACAGAAACACAAACACATGAGCCACTCTCCTCAGGGACGCCTTACCGCCACGATAGGAGCCTGTGTTAAAGAATACAATGTGACAACTGGGTCTTGGAGTTCATGGCTCGGGCTGAAGGGGAATTCAAATGATCCGAGCAGGAACCCATTCCCCAAGCAAATCGTGAGGCTGAGAGATTTTCATATTCAAACAACAACCTGTAACCAATTCTAATGGGTCAGGCGTAATGAGAATTTGAAGGAAAGCTGTTCAACCTCAAAAACTCTCAAACTGTAGTGTTACATTCATTAAATGTCACCGACTCAGTAAAGAATCACAGCCATTATTCAGGATGAGCGGCGGTTGCATAACGTTCTGTAAGGTTTGCAGCAGTTTCGTGTGTTTCTAACAATACTGAAGGGTGCGGAGAGTGGGTGAGCTCAGAGCAGCTCATATCCCGGCCCACATGTGTGGAGCAGAGGGGCCACAGCTGCTGCCTCTGCTAATGCTTCTCACCTGCCCTGTAACATGCAGCGAGGAGTTGGGGGTGGAGGTGGTGGAGAGGTGGGGATGGGACGACTGCCCTCTCGCCTCCCCTCTCTGTCACGGCTTCAGCAACACATCAGGTAGTCTTCATCTAAAAAAAAAAAAGAAAAAACAGAACCCAGAGAGGGGAAATTCAGTTACTTCTTTAAGGAAATGCTGAAATACTTTAATATGATGACTTTTAGATTTGACGTCTGCTAGATCAATTACAGACACCCCCAGAGGCGGACATGTTGAGGGGTTTTGGCCTGGAAACACATTGTCTGAGTTTGCTGAGCTGTTTGGAGGTGGGGGTGTATGTTCAGCGTTCTGGTACTCCTATTGTACATGACAAAAACTGCACACCTTCCTGTGTATATATGTGTCAACAAATCAGCTGAAGAACAAGGTGTGATCTTCGTCAGCATGCACTCCTACAGAGACAGGACTTCTAGATGTCAGGGCACTAACGCACAGCACAGAACATTACAGAACGGTATGTCTTGACTTGAGAGGCCCCATTGTGTCTGCTCAGTGGTGAGGCGGAGGCTCCCTGCATTATTCAGCACTGCCGTACTTACACCACAGAGTAGTGGATTGTAAGTGTACACAAGTACAAACGCACAAAGGTTGAAAAACACAATGGGAGCGCGCAGACTCTGTAAACACAGATATACTTACAGAACATATATGAAAGTCATATTCCAAATGAAATTAACTAACAGAGCTACAGAGAGAAGGTTGTATTGGCTGTTTTTAATTTACTTATAGTACATTTAATTTATGGCTAATATTATTAACAGAGATAAAATGACAATCACAATTTCAATGTTTTCTGTTTAAAATGATTCAGTTTATTTCTATAGATTCGAGTCACAACAAACAATGTCTCAGGGTACTGTACCCCCCCAGAAAATAAAAATAAAAATCTAAGGAATCCAGCATTGCATTGACTCTTCACCTCACCACAGTTTCCCAGTACACATAGTATCTCCCAGATAGTTCAGATCTTTTGCACTTGGGTTCTGAGGAATGATTAAGGTCTTACCTGTTGCAGAACGCTCCCCAACCTAAAGGCTAGTCTGAGTGTCGCCAATAACAAAGATGTCTGCCATCTGAACGCTACTTTAGTAAACATTATAGCAGTTTATGCAAATGCTATGTTACAAACCTGTACATGACCATCAGTTTTGCAATATCAAGGTATTTCTGCAGAAATACTTCAATGTTCCTGCAAAAGCACCTTAGGCTGCAGTGGAAGTGCTACAGCTAGCTGCTGCCACTATTTGCACTTCCAGATGTTTTATTCCACTTTGGTCTTGGCCCTATTCAAACTAGCCGTTAGCTCATCAATTCTATGAGAATAAAACTCGTTTGTCCAAATTGAGGTCACTCAAAAGCTTTCTACATCAGGTAAGACACTTAATGTTTGCGCCATTAAACAAACCTTTACTTCAAAGGATCTGAAATATTGCTTTAAATCTGAAAAGCTACACATGTCCAAAACAGCCAATATATTGGCATTAATAAGTTTGCAATTAGCATTAACAACATATAAAAAAATTAAAGGTAGAAATGCTCTTTTTGTTTTTTTTTGTTCGTGGGACTTATTTTAGAAAACCATCATAATGTCATTCCCTCATCAAAAACACACCCAGAGTGTTGTTTTGACTCATTCCTGCATGTTTGAGATACTCTTGAATCTCCTGTGGCCATGTGGGGTTGCCTAAACACCTGCTGGTACAAAGCTCCACCTATTTGTACCTAGCTCCTCCCTGGAGCTCAGTCTGCAGCCGAGCTGCTGCCCCACAGAGCACCCCACCCCCGAAGCATTGTTGTGATGATGTGCTGAAGTGGGAATGTCAGAAAGGGTAGGAGGTTCTTAAAGAGACAGAGGCCTGTTTCAATGTGTTTAGTTAGACTAAAGTTAAATTTATTTTTGATATATACAGTATTTTCATAACAACTGATGGTAACTATTTGATTGTGGTATAGAACTGAACTAAGTATCTTGAAAATACATATTTAGCTCAGTATCATAAAATAATTTCTTAATTTTATCTTTAAGTTTTATGAACTGTGGCGGCCAAGTTGAACAGAGTCGATTCCAAAAGTGAGTTAGTTTGTGAATGTACACCCAGTTTCTGACAGTTTTATTAAAACCTGTCCAGTGGTTCTTGTTTGCCAGCCTTTCATGGCGACGAGTGATAAAAAATTGTCTGCTAAAATGTAATAAAGTAAATCTAAAGCTCATTTTGCAGTCCTGTGAAATGCTCCGCAGCATGTGGCCCTGACTTCATAAGGTCGGGTCAAGGCACCCTGTCCTCTCAGTGTGCTGACTGGACATACTTCAGTCTAATATAGTTTATGGCTCTGAGGTCCTGACCAATGGAGTGCACGTCCAGGAAAGATATTGCTTTCAAGTGAAGCCAGTAGTTATCAAGCAGTGACAGGGAACTATTCACACTCACATGCATTCTGGACCAAACTGTAAAGCCACCACGCACAGGTCTGTGCACACTCTTTAGGGCTTTTATACATACATGCATTGAAATTTAAACACACCTCCTGTTAACTTTAAAGTTTAACTTTCTTAGAAGTGTGCAATCTCAGCAAAGGTTCCTTCAGTTTGAACCAGACTGTAACTAATTCAGAGCTTCAGCCTTGCACCTCCCTTAGAGGGCCCGCAGTGCAGAGTCCTGATTTCTACACCTTGTCGTCTCATAACGTCCCACAAATGCATACAAACACCCAGGGCCATGCACATAAACAAAACACACATGCACAAGCACACAGTCTGAAATGCATGCACATGTTCCCCTCACACACACACTCGGAAAAACACCCTCGAGGGAGCGAGGCACAACATGATATTCATTTACGTCATCTCGTTTCCACACAGCGATCGCAGCAAAGGCGTACGCAGCTTGAAAAGTTGCTGGAATTCAATCACACTTGAGTCTAAGTGCTACAGTGGCCATCAATCAATACCGAAGCAAGGTCTGACTGCAGAGACAGTAAGGTGGAGAGCTAGATCCCTGCAACCTGATCTGTAGAGCACCAGGGCTCTGTGGTCAGTCAGCGGGTTCAAATTATTCTGAAAAAAAGAGGCAGCTTTTTTTTTTTTTAATTGGCAACCTTTGTGTACATTTCTATCATTCAACAACTTATAATTTAAAGGTAATTTTTGCAATTTCAGAAAGACCAGTCCAAACAAAATAACTCCTAAAGTATTAAACAAAATCTGTAAAAAATCTGTTTTTATATCAATGAGAAAAGGGTTCTTAAAATAAAAATTTGTGAACTGCTGCCAACTACGTGTGTTTGTTTGCCTAAGATAGCAAGTGACTCAAAACAAGTCATCAATGGAGACGTCTATGAAAAAAACATTTGACAATTTTGATGTATCTGTACTTATTTACACCCAGGTTTGATGAATAAAGTATGCAAACATCTGTATGATGTCTAAAACTGTACAAACAAGAAACACCAGGATTCCAGCCCTGGGCCGACTGACCTTATCCAATCTAGAGGGCACTTTATAAGAAGCTCATGAGCATATCATGGAGATCAGTTAAGATTTGAATATAAATGTTCTGAGCTTTAGACAAGAGTTAATAAATACAAACAATTGAACATTTAGTGGCACAAGTTTCACTGACTCCACAAATGTTTGAATGTTGTGCCCTGTTTTAATGATGCTCCACCACCTTTTTGAAATCTGTCCTGTACTCTTATATTTCCACCTAAATGTCTCCTCTGAGCTTCTACATTTTAATTCTGTCCTATTTGTTCACCACAGGCCACAGCCAGCCTAATGTAGGGCGGTCATGTGACTCAAGCTTTCATGTGGTTTTCAGAGGTTCAGACGAGAGCTTTGTATACACGGAGTGTTTCAGAATATGAATATATCTGGACAAAACTCCTTCAAACCATGTGACAGCACAGAATAAACCTTTTTTAGGTTTTATTTTATAGCTTGCAGGAAGATGAAACTGCAGATAAATAAAAGGGTTCTGGGTTTGGATGGGTTTGTTTTTTTAATATGAGTATGTTATATATTTTTTTAATATTTTGGCAATTACATCTTAGTTTGGGAGAAACTATAAACACAACACTAAAGTGCAAACTGTGAACTTCGTTTTTGACAATAATGTAAAAAAAAAAAATCAATAATTTTATGGGCGCCTATGTGCAATCTGCGATTTTGTCCGTCTGGTTTTTAGGCTACTCCTGCAGTAGACAGAAGGTGTCCAGGTGCAGACAGGAGGAAAAATCCAGATCGACATGGTAAGGTATTTTATAAAGTGAAGCATAGCTACCGTGTAAGCCCCCCACCACCTAACACACAGACACACCATTCCCTTCCAGACATCCATCTATTTATACCAGGGCCAAGGGGCAGGCAGCAAGAGGAGGGGGAGGACAGGAGTAGGGGGGGAGAGGCTGCGTGGGCAGGTCCTGTTACACATGCCAGGGGCAACGGTTGGAGCAAGCCGCAGGGGGATTCTGCTCAAAGTCAGACGGGCTGACCTCCCCATCACCTCTGCATGAGGCAGATATTAGGCTTGCAAACCATGTGCGAGTGTGTGTGTGTGTGTGTGTGCGTGCTGCAAGAGGGCACAGAGTTTATGGGTCTATACGGTTGATTTTTATGTGGAGCTTCACATTTTACGTGTGCGTGCTGTATGTTTCTGTGCAGAGTTTGTGTGGTGTGGATCAACATGTGTCTTTATGCTCACGCTTAAGTTCACAAAGCCAGTTTGTGCGTTTGCCTGTCAGGCGGTGAGATAAACTGTCCCTGGTGACTTACCCCTCCGATCCCCGGCAGAGCCGTAAACATGCCAGGAAAAGAGGCCAGGAATAGGCAGTCTTAGCTGATCCTGATATGGCCCTGCAGCCCCGTCTTTCAAAGCAGATTTCAGATTTCAGAATACTTTAATGCTCTGACAACTCATTACAAACTGGTCAGCTGACCCTCATTTCCCACTCACCCCTCACATACACACAGTTTGCATTAAAACAGCCTGTCTAAGTAGAGTTAAGGTCACACTTATATTGTCCCCTCTTCTTTTTTTATACACCAATTTTTGCTTGATTGCACACGGAGCAGATTTTCACTTTCAGTGTTTTTGTGACTTCCTTTACAGTTAAAGTAGCTAATTTCTACATCATTTCAGTTTGGGAGGTTCATTGTCTTTAATAAAACTTTGATAAAAAAGAAAAAAATAACAGAAAACTTTTGCATATGAAAACATATTCCGTAGGCTTGGGTGGTATGAAGATATTTTGTTATACCACAACATCAGTATATGGTGCCGGTATTAAAAAATGATGATGTATGAGTCACGTGAGGTGAAGCGCGTAATGTCCACAAGGCTGCTATGAAAAGTGGGACATAAACATTCTAGGCTGTTTCAAAAGATGCCCCATAACATTACTGACACATGTTCTGACCAACTCAGCTCACTTAAAAGACAAAAACAGGAGGGGGTGATCAGACACTCCTGTCTAACGTACCTCTTAACATCCAAGCGAGGCAAAAAAGAAAAAAAAAACTTGATGCGAGGTAGTGACGGACACATTACTACTGAAAAGGTGAGCCAATGTAGTGTCGACTGACAGCTTCGGGACTAACCAACCACAGTTAGATATTGGTAAGATGAGTAAATACCTAGAAACTTTATCGGTACAAAGACTGGCTAAAAGCATGCAGCAGCTTGAATATATTTGTGGTAAGAGTCAGATTGTTTTGAATATACAGTAAATATATATATATATATACAGAGTATATATATATATATATATATATATATATATATATACACAGTATATATATATATATATATATATACAGTATATATATATATATACACAGTATATATATATATATATACAGTATATATATATACATATATATATACATACACACACTACATGGTAAGAAAATTATCAGTATCGTCCAATCCTGATATCCAGTGTTTAACGATAGTTCTGGCAGCAGTACAATGCACCCCTCAGTACATTGTCAGAGTAATCAAAATCCAAATCATGAATTTACTCACAGAACAATCCTGAATTTATGTGTCTATTGGGTACAGACATGACTGTGATGGAGAGAACGGCCAATGTGACTGATAATGATTTTGTCCAATATGTAAATTGACAAATAGTTCAATTAAAGAACATTTAAGGACATGAAAGGGCAGCTAACTGACCTGTTAGTGACCACCAGCTTATTCAAAGCATTTTATGATCAAAGTAATAGATGACTATGATTTGGAATTTCTTTGGTGGAAGGGTTCTTTATAAAAATAAAATCTAATGTGGAGCCATAGTCTGGTGACATTTTCTATCCTAAATACTGTATTTGTGCAGTTACACCATGAACGACTTCCTGTGTTCTGTCTTATGAATGGGCAGAAAGGCTCAATTTAGTGAAGTGTTTGACATTTCTGTTACTCTGAAGACAAGCTGGAGAACAGACAGTTTTAACAAAGAGGTCACGTGTAGGGGTGTAATGATACATTGATCTATATCGATACATCGATTTGAATGGGTAATGATTCAGTTATATCAAGGCAAAATGAAAATATCGATGTATATCGTCATCATATTCTCAATGTGAATCGATATGATCTGCCCATCTAACAGGCATTGTGTTAGATGGGCATATGATATCGATCGCAGACGTGTGAATTGAATTGAAATCATATCGTGACAAACTTTGTGATAGAGAAATATCGAATCGTCATCCAAACATATGAATGTAATATCGTATCGTGATAAAGCTGATGATTTACACCCCTAGTCACCTGTGACCTTGACATTTGACCCCAAGACTTTGAAATCAACACGGATCATTGTTGACTCTTGAGATGTCCAGCAGTGCAGTAGAGTATTCCTACCTCACATGGTTGCAGAGTTAAAGAACAGACAAGATTTTCAACAAGGGTTCACCTGTGACCTTGACCTTTGACCCTGTGACCTTGAAACCAATAGATATCACCTTTGGCCAATGAGGTGTTGACATGGGCAGTTAAAGGGTTTCCAATGTAGTGCTCAGACAAGACATTGTGCATAGATGAAAGGACAGACAAACAGCATCATCCACCCCTCCTAGGTGTGTGTAAAAAGCCCATAAAGAACAAGACAATAACTAATTTTAAGTTTATTTGTGACAGATTGGACTGTGATTCTGTAATCCAGGTTTCATCTGTGTTAAAATGACATCAGTTCAGTTTTAAAACTATGATACGGACCGAAAACTTCATATAGTCCAAAAGCACTTCAGTGTTTAAAACAAGTACTGCTCACACTCACACTGTTGTCTGCAGTATAACTGCACACCAAGTAGTGCAGACCAACAGACTTCACGTCAAGCTTGCAAATACTGAGAATAATTTACATTTTGCAACATTACACAAAGCAATAAAATGCTTCGTAATAATAAAAGAAAAACTTCAGATTCATGAATTTGAGCATTTATTGTAAAAAAAAAGACATCAGACAGGTTATTTAGTTTTAAATCTATGAACTCAGAACACTCAAAATGGTCTATAAAACCCAGCAGTTGCAAAATTGTACACACAATTTGTTGTTTACTTTAAACACATTTGTGAATAAATAAGTCTTATATTGTCCTTCAAATGTGAGAGATACAATCCAGTCGTTCACTGCCGTTTTGGACCTGTTCATATTTGATGACGACACCACTTTGCTCTCAACAAACTATTAGAATATGTCTGAATCAGAGCACATTTAGAAAACCATCAGTATGAAGGCAAGCAAGACACTGTCATACTCTTAAACTCATTAAATAGTTTTTTATGCTACATCCCTGAAACACTTTCCTGAACCCTCGCCATACCCATCCTGGTCTCTAGGACCATGTCAGAATGTGCACTAGGTTGTTTCCATCATCCTGTCGCAATTGTAGCCAAGGCATGAAGCCAGTGTGGCCAGTCCTGATTTAAAGTCTCCATGACCAAACCACACCAGTGCCCGCATGCCCCACGTCATAGATACGCTGCTACTGCTGTCACCACACTCCACTCAGCACCTCAATACACTGCCAACACAACGATAAACCACCAAGTCCTGCTATAGAGGTTTAGAGCATGCTCAAAACCTTTTATACTCTATAGCTATGTTCACATGGACATAAATAATCGGATTAAACTACCAATCTGAATAAAAATGTGTCATGTAAATGCCCCGATGAGAAGATTCTGATCTGATTCAGCTCGATCCAAATTAATTTGTAATCTGAATGAAGGCTGGTTTATGCTGATTAATAATTCGAACAGCGTGCATGTAAACATTTATTCTGATCATCTTCTTCTGGTTGTAGAAAACTGACCTGACTGCACATGACTTCTGACTTACATCCACTGGTTTCTGGTCTTTTGTGGAGGGAGGAGCAGCAGAACTTTCAGATAATGATTATTTCCTCCCACTCTCTCACTCAGTAAAGAAGGAAGTGAAACAACATTTGTTGCTTCACCTGGAGCTCAATCAGGGAGAGCAGGAACGTCTCCACCATCATTAAAACCTGGAGCCGGTCCATTCTGGGCTCAGAAGACACAGACAGTAGAACTTCTGTGTTTTTAGGGAAAGTTCACAACTCTATGCATGTCAGTATTTTTATTCTGATTAAAATCATGACACTCGTCATGATCAGATTAATTAGTTTTGTGCCCTTTTTAAACAATA
Organism: Cynodonichthys magdalenae; assembly: GCA_031762555.1. Taxonomy (NCBI): domain Eukaryota; kingdom Metazoa; phylum Chordata; class Actinopteri; order Cyprinodontiformes; family Rivulidae; genus Cynodonichthys; species Cynodonichthys magdalenae. The sequence goes on from JARVJO010000002.1 coordinate 24,441,343, forward strand.
CATTTGGATTATTTAATCCAAATACATTTTAATCTGATCAAAACATTTTGCGCATGAAAACAAGGCAAGTCACAAGTAACCGAGAGTCCACTGTGTTCTTATCATGCACCCCCCGAAAACCTTGAAAAGACCATCCATGTTTATGTGATAATTTACAATGTAGCTGGGTCCTTATTCTGCTTTAACAATAACTAGTTAGCGTTGTTGTGCAACTCAAGGGTTTCTGATGTAACAAACAGGACTAATTTGTCTCACACAATAACAATATGAGTAACAAAAACGGATTTTAAACATTAAAAAAATATTATTTTTCAACACAGCACTGTTTCCAGAAATGTCTTTGTCCACACAGAAACATCAAAAACAACCCAAACAACGTAGTATGCCAGGCCTGTATGTGGTGCTGCAATGCTGCCACGAAAATATACAAGCCATGAAACACGGGCAAAGAAGTAGAACGTGAAATGTAAACACAACAACAGGAAGAAAGCATGTTTGGGGTTAGATTAGAGGTGAGGCTAACGTTGTGTTTTAGCCATCTAGATGTTAACACAAAGGTAAAGCATTTCATCTTTTTTTCCACTCTAGACTGGTTTAAAAAAATACCATTTTGGGGCTCATAAAATTAGATCTCTGAGGTGGATGCAAAGCTGAAACCATTTTTGTGTGTGTGTGTGTGTGTGTGTGTGTGTGTGTGTGTGTAATTACCAACATGTTTTCATATGAACGTGCCATAAACAATATTTCATTATTTCATTTTCTTTATTTATACAGGTTAGTCCCATAGATACACAATTGTCTTATTTGCAAGAGAGACCTATTATACTCAAACAAAACAATCAATAAGATATTAATATACAAATTAATTTAAGAATACTGAAAATATTTAAAATATTTAAATATACTAGGTTCAGTTAGATTTCTATATTTATCTCTCTTGATCATTTTAAGTACTAAATATTCTGATGGTAAAGTTCACAGGTTTAGTGCTGGATCGCTGGATGGAAGCTGGTGACCTACCGGACCTACAGGTCCTCTGGTCCAGACAAGTCTACATGCCCTGCTCTGCTTTAGCTGGCCTGCAGGGCCCATTTCCAATTTGGAAGCCCCATCAAGCTGCATCTGTTGCCAGCTATATTTAGAGGCTGGGACAAATACCTTTCAGCCTGGTTGTGAACTTCAGCTCACAAACCGAGGGTTAGTAAGGACAGACCTTGAAGCGTTCATTACTTCTGGGTTATAGCTGACTTAAGTCAGTCGTGCTACTGTGGTCAGCAGCTACAGCTGGAAGCTAAGGCTTTAAATATAGGCTAGTTAGCCACAGTTAGCGATGAAAATCTTGATTTGGCAGCAGTTATTAGCGCCAGCGCTTCCATTTCCATGGCAGCTTCTAAAATGAAGGGGAATATACAGCAATGTCCTAAAGATATTTAATAGTGGTCTTCCAGTGAGTTATGGAAAATAATGATGTATTTCTGTGGCTTTGAATCTCCTTCAAACTGGGCTACATTTCTGCCTGAGAGCATTTGTGTGTGCGGCAGTGCTCGTGTGTGTGATATGTGACCATGTTGCACGGCCATCTGCTCTATATAACCATAAACAAACCCAGGCCAGCCAGCTTTGCAGTATCATTTCCAAGCGGTCTAGGCCGGGTAAATGTATTCATGCTTTAGTCTCTGGGTAGATGCAGGAGCGATATGCCCCAGAAACCAGCCATGCTTATGCAATGACATTCATAATTCATTCCACAAACACAATATGGACGCCACTCTGTCCCATATGCAAACACATGGCCAGATTAAGGAGTGAGTAGCCAAAGGGGACGGAGTGCATTCTGAACTGTTAACAGATCTCCTGACTGACTGCCTGCCTTAGTGAGAGCTCCTCTGTGACAGGCCTAAAGAGGACAGCTATTACTGTCTAAATCAGAAACATGGCAGTTAATAGACACCGGGATACAGTAAGGAGGTATTTATGATATCACTTTGAGCCAAAAAACACATACCGTGTTTATTTATGTATAATACGATCATCAATTTTTGAGCTTAAAAAGCCTAAAAAATCTAAACATAATATGTGATGTATAATACTACACCCTTACTTTATGGATGATTTTAAGGGTTAAATTTCTAGTATTATACATGAATAATTACAGCATGTCCACTCTCACACACTTTGTCTGTGTGAGCTGTTTACATGGGCTTCCTAAAATCAGACAAGTATGTTTTTTTTGTAACAATGTTTTTATGGCCAATTTCTTTTGTGAGTCAAATTTTGAAAAAAAATTAGGGAAAATGGCACATTCTTCTAGTCTCAATTTATATTAATGATTTAAGAAAACCTGCTATAAAGCACCAAAACTCAGAATATGTATTAAGGGCCCTCTACTACTCCCATGTCAAAATTTAGCTTACTGTTTGTAAATCCGGCTGAGTTACAGTCATTTATGTGTTTTCTAAGACTGATAAGCTGTGACGGCCATCTGGAATGCCATTGGACCGAACTTCTGGAGTGCTCTCGGTTAGTCGTGAGGGCTCGAACGACCAGGGTGTACCATCAATGGCTTCTTTCTTGGCCATTGATGGTACAAAAACACCTGGTCTTTGCCTGAAACACGTGAGTGACCTCCTCAAATATATCAGCATGTTTTTGGAGATCACAAAGTTGTCACATTCAATATTTGATTTCTCAAAGTTTTAATAAAATCTGTCAAAGGGTGAATGATCCGATTGGCCCTGGCAGCCATCTTAAATCAAATTGACTCCAAAAGTCAGTTGTGGATGTACATCTACCAATAAATTTCCAAGAGATTCAATAGAATCTGTCCAGTGGTTCATGAAATATTTTTCTAACAGAGTTGACTCCAACACCTATTGTGAACAGTTTCAATAAATATCTTGTATGATTTATTAGAGCTTTAAGTATGTGTTGGGGATGACTTCTAGCTACTACCACACCAAAACTTGGATCAGTACATGTAAAACTGACTGTGTTATAAACATTTTTTGTGTTTGCTAAGGTCAGAGACCTTAAATCATTTTCAAAAGTTAATCAGTTGTAGATGCACATACATTGATTACTTCTGGAGAGTTTCAAATAAAATCCAACCAGTGGTTGATCAAATATTTTGCTAACAGACAGACAAGTTACAACTACAACTGCACACACTGAGAATGAATCAGTTACAGTCATAACAAACATGTAGGTTGTGGTGATTCAGTTTTAGGGAAATGTAGATTCAGGAAAAAACACACATACAAAAGGCATTTTCTGTCCTCTAAATAATCATCGCCGAATGGTTTGTGTGTGGCTTTGTCAGGTAAGATAAGCGGCGAGCAACAATCAGTGGAAAAGCAGCATCAGACACTTGGTGAAATCTGGATATGTGTGGTTTTCTGGTCAGATGAGAGGAGGATCCTAATAACATCTGCGCATGTAATCAAATGCCTGGCGCGTACTGAATTCCAGCTAGCTGCTGTAGCTGTGGAGGTTGCAGGGTGGGGCCTGGGGTGAACAGGTTCACGTGACGCAGGCACAGTTCGTGCAGCGCACCGTGTTTAGGCTGCAGACAGGTACAAGAGCAGAGGTTACAGCTTTATCCCACACTCCAGGCTTTAGAGACTTGTGGGCAGGCAGGTTTTGTGAGGAGAGCAGGAAGGAGGGCGGAGGTGGCGATGAAGCTTTGGCCTTTGCCAACACATTCGCCTCGAGTGTTTAAGACCTGTTTATGGGCCCAAATTTTTTTAGACAAAAACGGAAAAAAGAAAAGCTGCTCAGTATTAAAAAAAAGACGACACGTTAAGCATCGAAGCTTTGCGTGTCTCTCACTCCTCCTTGGTTTATTTTAATTTGCTCCTCGACTCAGCGGCCAGTCGCACCCACTTCTCCTTTTTCCCGTGCTTTCACTATGTCCCTCTCATCCGGCTACCTGACTTCTTTGGCAGTGATACACAAAATGGCGGCTGGGGCGGGAAGTGGGGGTAGAGAGCTGGAAGGCACAGAGTGGGAGCCATTTTCTAACAGATTCAGGACCAGACGCAGAGAAAGAGAGAAAAAGAGGAAGAGAAGACTTCCACTAGTGAACAATAGAGATTAGGCTGAAAGTGTTGAACAGTGTACGGGCACTAAAGACTAGGTTTGTTTTTTTATTCTTACTGTACAGCACTGATAAGCAACTGGGACCAGTTGGCCTTTTAAATGAGATAAAGCCACAACATTACCATTTAATCAAACACAGACTCACATTAGAAGAGAAGGATAAAAACTGCAGACAAAGCAGTTAAAGCCCATGCATGCAACAAATGAAAGACTAATTACAAGCTCGATCTCATTAAATGAAACACGAAACATGACAATGGGATTACAATTCTCCCTTTATCTTTACATAACAGCAGATTTAATTTGCATTATGGTACTCACAGTGCTGGTTTGATGGCTGCTCTGTTTGTGCACTTGTTGGTAAACCATTTGCATCAGGGGGGATCCAGCGCCACCTTGGTGCGGACAAGAGTAAAAGACAACAAATTTAGCGAGGCAGTTTAGAAAAACAGAAATACAAACAATACATTGAGTCAGGGGGGGCCTGCGGGGTCTTCTCTTCGTAGCCTGTTTACTAATATGCTCGCCCTGCAGCCTCGCCTGGCGGAGGAACCTCGTTAGCGGAACACGTAACACGCGGCGCCCTCTCTGCTGGCCCGCACTGTGGCCAGCTCTCGCTGCCGCACGCTCAGCTCAGCTGACACCGGCACACAAAAGCCTCGCCTCGGCCTTGCCCAGATCGCCCACGCACTACATACGTGCGCACACTTTGGTACGCCGTTTCACCGAAAGCCTGCCGTGTCATGTGCGTGGGCGAGGCGGAGCATCTGCGTGTACTTGTGAGCATAATAAGTGACTTTCTGCACGGTTTGCTCGGGTTCACACGAGGCTGTGCACAGGCTGCACACGGTGCCGACGCACGAGGCGGCCCCAAAACGCTGGCTATCTGCTGGATGTGTGGAGCCCGTACAATCGTGTGGAGGTGGAACGGCACAAAAAGATGAACAGAGGAGGTTAGTCATCCAGTCAAATCTGCAGGAAGTAGAAAAGGGAGTGAGGTGGAGGACGAAGAACACTGTCCTTCAAGCAGACTAAAGAAGACAGACAATTAAAGGCCTCCACTCGCTGCGACGGCGGCTGAAGGGTGATTATTCTGCACAAGGATGCTAATTGCTGAGCAGGACATGGCGTTTGCCGGGGAATGGTCTTGTACGTTTAGTTTTTGAACGCCTGTAATTACAGGAGCTGCCTTGGATCACTGCCAGTGCATGTTTATGGGCTCATGAGTAACCCAACTCCTCCAGCCCGTGGAGGGAGATTCATGTCCGAGCTGTGCCCTCGCTGCTCTCTGCGTTTGAGTGTGGGTGTGTTGTTTGTGTGCATATGCATGTAGATGACTCATGAAGCCTGGGAGACTGAGTGCACAGGGGATAGTCCACAGTATGTTAGTTTATACTACATGAATGGCTTTAAGTATTATATGAACAGCCAATCTATAGCCCCACACACAAAATACTCAAACAGAGCGGTGAAGAAAACAAGCAGCAAAACATGAACATTAAAGCAGTGGAAATTAGAAAAAAACACTTTTGAAGTGAGGTTCTGCCAAAAGAATATGAACATATAATATATTTCTTGTTCCAGATAGCTCTTTGACTTAATGGATAGTCCAAAGTAGGCCAAGACCAAGAAGTCCGTCTTAAAACAACTCCAATCTCAACGGTATTTTATTGACTTTTTACACCCCTTTCCACTAGCTGTACTAGTAATTTATGGTTATTTAATGGGTTCGACTGGTCACTTTGCAGCCATAGTTGTCAGCCAAGGGCTTCTTCGTACTCATCCTGGCAGCCAAGCAGAGGACTTCACATGTTAGAGTACACATGGGAAAAGTTTATGAAAATTTCAACAAATGCAACAAAAAATTCTAATTTTTATTTTGCTGCTGAAGCTTGTAAAAGCATATTTAAATGAGTCAGAACACATTCATGTCCCTTTACATGCAAATTATTCAATATTAGTAAGCTTTTTGTGCTCAATGTGAAGTTTTACACAGCAGGAGGTTAAAGAAGTGCCACCCTCTGAGCAACAAAAGGTTAAACATTACAACAAAATGTCAACTACTACAGTAGGGACAAGCAGGAGGTACAGTGTTGTAAAAGAAGAACTTGTTTTTTGTAAATGTAATTAGCAGCAGAAGCAGCTAGCTGTATCACTTCCTGCAGAAATATGACGACCTTAAGCCAAACTAAGAATATAACGCAGAACTGTTAAAACTGTGTTGACATGAACTTATACACAATTTTTGGTCAGAATTAACCTTTATTCTCCAAACTGATATTGTCCAAAGTGCTATCTGTAACAGGTAAAACGTTGACTATTAATGACCTCATTACAGAGCCCCGTTTAAAAAAACAAAACAATGAACTATCCCTTTAAAAGAGATTCATAGGAATGCCAAAAATAATTTAGTACTTTGCTGCTGAACATTAAGAGGGTGATGAAGTGCAAGAAAAGTGAAAGAACGGGATTTACTGGAAGTTGAAGAGTTGCAGGCGAGTCTTTTCAACACTTTTAAGTTTTACCTTCACGTGGAAATTTGTTGCTGACTTTGCAGTTTTCCCTTAGACTAAACTGCTTTGGCGACAACGAAGGCCAAGAGCTGAAGAAATATATGAGTGCTGGGGAAAAAAAAAAGAAGTAGTTGAGCGGGTGCAGCTCAGTTTTTATCTGGAATATCGCTCTGGCAGGTACATAAAACAAGCATCTATCCTGGAGACGTGTGCTGAGACAGAACGACACGTAACGCTGCAGAGTGCAGACTCCAAGTGTCTCCAAAACACATTTTAAATGTCTTCAAATGGGCAAAGAATAGGAGTTTCATCAGAACGATTTGACATATTAATTCGATAAGCTGTCAGTCAAAGCTCTGACAAAGGTCCATGAAAAACTTGTTTAAATGCTCAGTTTTCAGCTGTAGGAGCCAGCGATGTGTAACCCAATCACTCGAGGACAAACCAAGTAAAATGAAAGAGCAGAAAGAAGTAAAGACTTGACCCCAGTCAAAGAGTCTATGATGTAAAGCAGCCATTCGAACGTGCACAGGTCTTGTTTCAGAGCATATGGAAGAAAAGAGGGATAGGTACGGGGAAGGAAAATCTACATCATCTGTCACTCTGAAACTCTCCCCTCGTCCAATATTATGTCATTATGACCGTCCCTGTGGAGTTCCTGTGGTTTGGAGGATAAATTACATGTGACACTCCCAGCTGACATCCTGATTAACGCTCGGAGAATAAAACAGCCGATCCTCAGCGGTCACCGGGGTAATGGACTAATGGCTTCCATGTATAGTGAGACGAGGTGAAAAGCAGGCTCAGGGAGAGAGAGGAGCTTGTGAAAACGGACATATTTGTTTTTTGTATGTGGGTGCATCGATATGAGGCATTAATGTTTCAGCTTGTTAGGTGTTTTATCCCTTGTGCAGAGCTGCAGCAGCAGACAGGAGATAAGAATGTGTCTGTGTACAGAGGTCCTGGACCCTTTATGTCCAGCCTCTGGTGGTCTCCATTCAGACCTGAGCCACTCTCAGCTGCACTGTGGTGCACATCCTGTGTGAGTCTGCCTTTAGTGGTCACTGTGGATCCACTCATCTGCTCTTCTCACAGAATGGGAGGGGTGGGGGGGGGATCAGGAGGCCTGGTTAGTCTCCAACACGGAGACCTGATCTGACTCGACTGCAGTGGGAGACGTTTAAACTTTTGTTCCTCCACAGATTATTCATTAGGAAAATAAAAATTTGATCAGATGATGTAAGTATGCTCTGACAGAAAAGTAGCACCGAGTTAAAAACAAGTTTTTTATCCTCTGAAGCAGCTCAGCATTACTGAATTCAATAAAAAAACACACAGTGGACAATTACCAAATATTAGGTACTGGATTAAATAAAAGGACCTGTAAGTATTTCTGAACAGGCAGTTTTATCAAAGTCCCAACCATGGCCATCCTTCAGGGAGCTCAAACCTAACATGACTTCCATTATGGTGGGGTTGGCTCACTTTTATTGCACTTAAAAACACCACACTGCAGGCTCTCTGAGTGGGAGAAATAAATAGAGACTTCATTAACACGGCCGAAAAAATACATTTACTCTCAAAGCCAACTTGGCCCCGTTCATTGATCCAGTCTGGATATGTATCAGAGTGAATTTACCACAGTGCAGCTCGTTCATAAATTCAATAAAAAATATCTTCATTTTATCCACTAATATCAAACAGAGCAACAGTGGTTCACTGCTGTGCACTCTCTGTGCACAAGTAAGAAAATACTGAATTTTTTAATATATCTTTGTAATATAGTAGAGAAACACACACACACACACACACACACACACACACACACATACACATACATTTCATTTGCATAGTTCAGATTCATCATGTCCTTTAAAAAGAAACAAAAATATTAAACTCAAATTTAAAATGATTTATTTCCTCAAAAGTTAATACATAATTAATGTTGGGAATAAAAACATTTATATAAAATATTACAATTAAGTGAAATAAACAATAATAGCTGTTTAGAATATAAATCTGCTTTAAGTTATTTACCATGATTATTTTTTTTTATTAAAAATACTAATAATAAAAAAAAAGTTTTGAGAAATATGTAGTATGATTATAAAATAAAGAGTTAGTTTAACAAATAACTTTAACTAATGGGGTGATGGGATTAATATTAGAAATATTAAATTATAGGTCAACTATAATTAATGCTATAGTCTAATAAAATTATTGCTTTATTATTTGAGATTTTGTCATAGTTTAAAAAAATCAAGAAAAAAAAAACAGAATTCAGTAACAACTGTTAAAGTTTCTCTCTCTCTCTCTTTCTGTCTCACACACACTGACACACACACACACACACTTGAACATACACACTTATGAGAATTAATCAAATTCTCTGTTTCTGTGATTTCAAACGAACTGTTATAAAACACTGAGGTTATTTTCCAGTAAGCAACATTTTTAATTAAATGGTTTTATTTAGATAAAATAAAAAATATATATATTATTTGGCTTTTTTGGCTTTACCTTTTGTAAAGTGGATCACATCTTATTCAAAACTCAGTTCTTTTTAAAAAACTGGAACTGGAAAAAAATGACTTGTAAATTTGTGTTTCAATAATAAAAAATAAACATGAATATTTCTCTGTTTTGTTAGAAGCAGAAGCCAGATATTTTTAAAATTATATTTTTCAGTAAAACACATTGCACTTCATAATACACAGTGTATTCTAAGACAAAATCTAATTTTAACCCTTCATGACAACAAATCAAGTTCAACTTACAGCTTTACTTATTTATTGTATTTTTACTTTGGTGTTTTGTTTGTTTTCATAGTGTTTTGTGGTGTGTTCTTTACACATGACCACTTACGAAAAATGCAAAAATAAAAAAATAAAAAAATGACCTTGAAGTATGTAAAATGTAAAAAAAACGTTGCCACTTTGTCTTTTGTGTGGGTTTAACCAGGTCAAGACCTAAAGCACATCTTTGTGACACGGACAGAAAAAAATATACAAAAATGTTTTTTAACAGATAACGGGAATTTACAATCATAAAGAAAAGCAAAAAGATTTTCCAAAATATATAAAATGCACTTGATCTTGTGTGTGTGTGTATTATTTTAACCTTTTTTTTCCTAGAGCTTCAATTAAACCAAAGTTGGCTTGCATCATGGTCGGCTGTACCAGGCTGTGCGGTTCTCCAGGTATGGTTTGTGAGAAAAAGAAAAAGCAGTGAACAGCCCCACCACTCTGCCATCTGCCTCTCAACATGCAGCCCTCGCCTGGAATCCCACCATCCACTGCCAAAAAGGCCTTAGGGGTGGAGCACAGTGACATCCTGCCAGCCAAAACCATGTGTCCACAGCTACTTAAGCACAGCCCGAACTGTTACGCAGCAGCACATTCACAATCATACATGAAAAAAATTAATAGTTTAAAGTTTAACCTTTAAAATCAAACAAGAATAATAAAGCTTCAAGTACACGACTGCACACGAACAACAGTTTTACAGAAATACGTAAAAAGAATTACATCAGGAAATTAGTAAATCAATCGTATAAAAAACTACAACCCAAACATGACTTGGAGATAATAAACTAAAAAAATAAAAATTCAGCGTGCAACACGTTTTTAATAAAGTTGAACTCATAAAAAGCCAAATGTGCTGACAGAAATTAAAAAGACACTACAAAGTTGTTTATTAACTCAATAAAGTACAATTTTGCAGAGTTGTGCGTTAACTTTTTTAATTTTTTTAGAATTATGGGTAATTCAAGAAGTCTCTATCCTTAAATATAAATGAAACTGAGATGTTTTGTTTGTATCAGTATAAATACAGATCTGATATCAGCACAGGTTATGTAATTACAGCACAATGTTGTCAATGCAAATCATGAATCCCATAAAAATTCTGCATTCAAATAGATAAACACCCCCCACCCCCGCACACAAACACACACGCGAACAAGTAGACACACACACAAAGATATGGGTATATTATTATCATTATATTACATGATTAATATTGAAGCAATGCCCACATGTGCAAATATTTGGCACAAAGCAAAGTTTTATTTTTTTCTACTTAAACAAGTACAAATTTGCCAAAAACTGTCCACAAAATCTTGAATTCAAAAAGATTTTTAAATTTCAAAAAATATCCAAAACACCTAAATGTTGAAATCCATCTCTAAAAACATCAATTTGATCAAATCAATCAGTACACCATGTACGTCTCCTTAAAGTGAAATTGTAACCAAGCCCAGACCGCATCACTCCTCTGAAATTCCTCCACTACTCGGACCCTCCACTTATCCACTGATTCCTACAAATTGGGATTTTTGTAGCAGCAATGAAAAAGGGTGACAATCACGACTCAAGTTCTCTGAAGTATATGGAAAAGTTGAAGGCAAGTATTCTCACAGAAACAAATACTGAGCGATAACTGTGGATATTTGTTCTTAAGCAGCATCAGCATGTGCTGTTTTAGAGTCCGATGTATAAATGCGCAAACAAAGTCTGAATTAGAGGAGAAAAATAAGTGCATTAAAAGTTTCCTTGTTAAACGCTGAAAGCCTGAAATGTAAACAAACAGACAACTATCGAAACCATGTGAGGAAACACACACACACACACAAAAAAATCTAATACTCACTGATTCTCGAGAGCAAGACGTCTGGTCAGGATGTGAATTTCGACAGCTCTGCCCGCGTAGATCCAGATCTGTGTTAGGAAGAGGAGAAAGCTGTGAGCTTCCGTTTTTCGGTGTTTCTGGCAGTGATTTCTTTCGGACTGTCCCATTCATAGCTGCGCCTCAGCCTCAGCCCCGGCTCCAACTCCAGCTTTCAAATCACAGTCACACCTCCAGGCTTTCTTCCACATTCAGTCTTAGCCCCCCCCAAAGCTCTGTGTCGCGCGGCTCGCCCGCCTCCAGCGAGGTCCAGGCCTACTGAGGCCTGAGACAATGAGAAACCATGAGGCGGTCTGCGAGGCTCCAGCTAAGCCTGTCTGCTGGTTCACAAGTCTTTGAATGAGAAATGTTAGCAAACAGACATGCAGCGTGTCTGATGCATGCAAATAACACAAGCAGTTCAGACACAAAGTCTCGGCCGAGCACATGAATAATTCAGCTTTCTATATGCTGTTCTCCCTCATTACTCCCGATTGTTCCCAAATCAAATGCCTTCACTTGAATAAGAGTGCCCAAGTATTCAAACCCCTGTCCGACCAAAGCTTTTCCCTTAACACTTTTACTATTTCACATCTTCAAACGACACAGATCCATCATGTAGCGGCTCTAAACACAAGAACACGGAAACATTTTGCAGCTAAAATTCACGACTAAAGCATTTTCTTCTCTTATTGTTTGAATTGTATTTTGTTTCCAGTTGGCACCTGTCCCAGAAAGAGCTCCGGCTGAGCACACCACTCATTTCCCTGTTAGGAGAGCGAGTCGATATGAAACCCAGAGAACAAGCGTGAGAGAGACGCACACATTCACACGGAGACGGAGAAAGACAAGACATAGGAAGGAAATACAAAGGAGAGACAGAGTGAAGACAAACAAGGAGCGGAACTTCACGCCCCGGTCAATGGTCTCTAGTCAAGGACGCTTCTTTAAATCACACTTGTGCACCACGTTCACAAACACTGGGAATATTCTTTAATCGCCGTCCGTAGTGGTCATCCAGACCACAAGCCTACCAGAAGTGAGGTACCCGTCACAAGCGAACCCCCTGGATCTCCAGGTGGAACCAGGCCCATTCGATGGAGAAACACCGCTTTGACAAATTTCCATCCCAAAAGAGAAATAAAAACAAATAAAGACTGAAGAGAAAGCCAGCAGTAGAGAGAAAAAATACAAAAATGTCGTACACTTTTTAAAAACTCAAAATCTGAAAAGCAGCGAAAAGGGCATCGCAATCCAACCAGATACAAATTCAAGGTGCCAAAAGTAAGAAAAAGGCCATTTGGAAGCAACTTGTTGCCTGGTTTTGCAGAGCCGCCGTGCAGCTAGTTGGAAGCAGAGGGTTAAAATCCAGCTAGTAGTGAGTGAAAAAACAAAAAAAAAAAGCTCCGTCTATGGAAGGGCGGGCTGTGGGGAGGCCCTGACTGTAGAAATAGCAGCAGACTTTTTTTTCGTCTTTCCCTCGCAGAGCTTTAGTCTCCCCCTTGCGTGAGGCCGAAGCAAAAAGAGGGGAGCAGCCAAACCGGGGGGGAGAAAAATAAGGGAGAGAGAGAGAGAGAGAGAGAGAGAGAGAGACAAGAGGAGGAGACAGCAAGCGCACAGTGAAGGGGAGAAAAGCTCCACTGATGATGAAATAGGAGGTGCAGCAGAGCGCGCGAACCAGTCACTTTTTCATCACATGTCCAACATGGCAAAGAACTGTATTTGCACTGAGGGACGGGGGAGGAGGAGGAGGAGGCAGGGAGGGGAGGGAGCATAAGAAAGGCTGGGAGATGTAGACACAGAAAGGAAGCGAGAGAGGGAGAGAGAGAGAGAGAGAGAGAGAGAGAGAGAGAGAGAAAGAGAGACGGAGAGCGGGAAGGGGGAAGCTCTAAATGTGGGAGGGGTGGCCAAGAAATCCACTCCTCCAGTGGTGCGCAGGCGCAGTGGTCCTGGTGGGAAACACTGTACTGTACCTCAGCCTTACTGTAGATCAACTAGTGAGAAGAACTGCCATGAAAAAAGGTTGTACTCTTGAAGAATCTGTGAAATATGCAACACGTGAGAGAGCTTGTTGAATTATTAACCCTTTCCCTGACGGTACTGAAGGTCTTGTTGCTTCAACAGTCGTGAGAGCGTCGTGTCTTTGAGCCTCCAACTGAATCCGTAGAAAAGTCCATGCACGCCGACAACACCGAGAGTGTTAAATTTAGTCACTAAGAATGCACGGATAGGACCCTCCTCCTCCTCCCTGTTGCCCCTGCTCCGTCACAAATCGAGCAGAGGCTGAACCCTTGCACCTTTTTATTTGGCACATAGTCAAAATGCTGAGGAGTGCTGTTTTTTTTTTCTTTTTTTGGGAGGGTGGGTGGGTGGGGGGAGGACTTGGCCGCTTTTTTTCATTTTCCTCGAGGAAAAACAGCTGCCGCTTGCTCCGGTACTCAACACCGAAAAAGTTTGGAGGAAAAAAAAAAAAATCAACTAACCCCCCCCTCCCTCCCTCCCCAAGAGAGAGATGTTTGATTTGAGATCTTTAAAACAGAAAGGTGGAGATCTCTACACAAACCAAATTCGTGTACAGATTTCCACGA
>JARVJO010000002.1:24455306-24488774 GCA_031762555.1 Cynodonichthys magdalenae
TAGAAGGAGGGGTGTGTGTGTGTGGGGAGGGGGGTACCTAAACAACACAGCTGCTCCCTCCATCTTAGACTGTATTGATTATGCTTCTCTCTCACACATGCTCGTTCTCTCCTTCTCTCCCCTCCCTCCCTGTTTTCTGTCCGTCTTGCCACCTTCTCTACGATCAGTGTTTGGCTTTTTCCATTTGTGGCAGATTACTGTAACGCTATTGTACAACAACTTCCTGCCTCCTTTGGCTGTGCTTCTGAAAACTGCAAAGGCAGAGCGTAAACTACCCCCCCCCCCCCTCGGCCTTGAACTGTAGAGGAGCTCTATGTGGAGGGGAAAGAACGAAGAGTAAAGTGTCTGTTACAGAGGAACTGCTCTGATTTCTCTGCAGAGGGGCGAGCGGGGACTGCATGCTTAGCAGAGACAATGGGAGGAAAAAAACAAAGGTGGGGGTTCAACTTTTCTTACTTTTTTACTTTATGAGAAGTTTCTGCTGGTGTTGGAGGGAGCCGGGCTAGCGGTGGGGCTCGGGCTGGAGTAGATTTGTCTAACATGGCTGCTGCAGCTTCAGGCTGCACCGTTTGGAAAGGCTGCTTTCTCAGCACACGCAGCCACCACCCCGTTTTTCTCCAGTTCCCTCTCTCTTCCTATGAAGTCACAGAGACCCGACTCCCCATGAAGGAACTACGGCTTCTCTCTCTCCTTTTTACCTGACAAGTTTCGGCAAAACAAGAGTTTGATAAAGAATATTTTATGGTAAAAGAGGACATCACCTTATCTGATATAAAAACATTGCAGTTTATTTGTTTTATGTTCCTTCTCCCTGCATGAGACCTGAGCTCAGCAACACTGGTACAAGCTATAGACGTCTTTCAGACGGAGCGCAGCTAGACGTCACATCTCGCCATGCGTTCTAACCAATTGAAAAGCCCATGACTTCAAGATGGCTTCAATGTATAAAGCGGTCATGTCAAAGACCTTTTTTTGGGAAAACCTAAACCACATAAGAAGAAAAGTACTTAGTGGATTAACTGTGGCAGTTCTGGAGACCTGAACTTTGTGTGTTTTTTGCTTAGTGTGCATCCTGAACGTCACAAAGGCACCAGGTTCATTTGAGGATACAGTTTTGGGTTTTGGTCTACTGCCAACTCCCACCACTGAGCTGCTTTACATTGTTCCTCAGCTTCATGTCCCAGTTATTTATCATGCCTCAGTTAGACAGTCCAAATTTACCAGAACACAGAAAGTATGACAAACTTTTTATAAAAATGAATGAAGTGCACTGAGTTAACACTACTTTTGCAGGACTTTATTACTTTTAATTTGATTATCGAACAAACATGAACTAAACAGTTCTTTTTTCTTCTTTTTTGGTTTAAAAACTTATAAGCAATTAGTGCAAAAAATACCTGAAAAATGCCAGATTCTCGAATCCATTGGACTAGAATTCGTCTGTCTTTTTGAAATCTAAACTCGTGCCTTGTGTAGTTTGTAATACTGGTATTCTTTGTTTAAATCTTTTTTCCAAAAGCATATAGGAACAAAACATAGCACACTAAAGAGAAAACTTTAAAAATTGAATGGTAACATTGTTTTGTATAGGAACATTTGTAAAAATATTCTATCTACTCCTGGCCCTGAATAACCTTTTTCGCCACGTGGTAATTATTATCTTTCACAGTACCTGATCCTCTGCTGTCAGGACTTACACCAAACCCACATTTAAGTGATTTAAAAGACATTTGTCAGTTGTGGGTAAGTACTTAGATAAGTACAGGATGTGGGCATATTTTAAAAGGCCCTTTTACTTCTGAGGGTTTCTTTCTAGAGACACAGGAAATAATAAGAAGTGCATTATAGACTTGCAGAAGGCAGGTGATCCACAAAGACAAACAACATTTGCACTTCAATATTTGCGAACAATCAAGGAGGTCGTGGGAAGCGGGAGACGGGCGTCTGTGTGCTCCACACCGCCCGATGATGTGAGGTGTCGAAAAAAAAACATTTCTTCATATGCAGAGAAATAAAAAGCTGAAGCATCTCTTCAGTGTGAGGGATGACATTCTACCTTCTAGAGAGAGCTCAGTCTTAGAAGTGGTCTTGGTTAAGCCCCGCACGTGTCTAAACAACTTCTCTATTACACCCGAGACCTTTGAGGGCACTCCCCATCGAGCAGGGAACAAAGGCCATGACCCCCGGGTCAAAAGTGTTACATGGGAGGCTAAGCAGGCCCATTCAGTCCTCTGCTGCTGTTTGCTTTAAGAAGGTAAAGATTACCAACACATTAACTATTACCGATTAGGGGGGTGATCCCTCATGGGACTGAGGTCCCAGGGCAGCACATCACATCTTATTAACACAGCCTGACCTTTGACCCCCCCCCCACCAGTCACCTCAAGCAGCCGGCTGCAGCCGCCACTCTCTACTCTGTATGGGACGTCTGAGCACCCAGACGGGGAGGAAGAAGTGTCCCTGCAAGGTGCAGCGAACGAAAGAGCTGCCGTCTGAACAAACAGGAGCGACTGATTCAGTGTTATTACAGCACACAGTGGTGAAGCATTCCAGCTCCAGCACCAAGCACTGCGTCAGAGCGCCGTGCATCCTGTCTGCTTCCAGCAAAAAGGAAAGAACATCCAGACCCGTTGGAATAACTTTTGTTGAGCCATCGACATTAAAGAAGGGTTTCAGTTCATAAAATGGTTGCACATGCAGGAAAGCTCTCAGCACAAAATGGAGGACGTGAGACATGCGCAGCAGAAATCTTCCATACATATTATCAGCTCATGATGGTGATGCACCTTTCAATAGAATACGAGAGAAGCACTTCCTCTACGATTTCATCAAAAAATGAAACCTACTTTTGCATCCATAAAAAAGATTTTAAAAAATAAGGTAAACTGCTGTGCTGAGCTTACTTAACACTGTCAGTTTGGAAAAAAAAGCAATTCTGCACAAAAACGTAGAGCAACAAGATTTATGGGCTTATTTTTTCAAAAGTTACGCTCATGATTCAATATTTTTGAATTTTCCTTGAAATAAAATACAGAAGGCAGAATCAGTTTAGTGGTGAACAGGAGTGTTTCTGTGAGATCAATACATCTTTAGGTTTTCTGCATAATTTATGTTCGGATGTCAGACTCTTAGATTTTATGATGCAGTATTTGATGACTCATTCTTTATTAGATGTGAAATAATAATTAAAAAATTATGTTTTGGATTTTGATCATTTTAACAAATACGGCCCATTTATAGTTTGAGACTGGATTAAAATCTATCGGATATTAAATATTTAAGATAATAAAGATCTAATTTAAAAATGAAAACTTAATTAAAAAAACATTTTTATCTCTATTTTAGCTTTTCAGTTTGAGGAAAGATTGAGATTGTTTTATTTAAAAATATTACTTTTTTTAATCTTTAAAATACATTTTTTTGATATGTAAAAAAATAATACATTAATATGTGCTTTGTATTCATTCTTGCAACAAAAAAAAAAATTAAAAAAAATTGTTTTTACAGTTTTCCAAACTCATAAAATGTTTCCTGTCAGTCAAACAAAACCACCAAATCCTAAATATAATTTGATTAAAAGTGCAGAAAATTTCAAATTTTGTGCAGATGTTAAGAGAATAAAATATAAAAAAATTATATAAAATATACCAGCAAACAACAATGTCAGCATTGAACAAAAACCTTCTTATTATATGTATAATTCCAACACTGCTCTTATTTCTTCTCTTATTTTACATGTATAAAAATCTACTACAGAATTATTTTTGTGTAAATTAAATATATTTTTTTTCTGTGTAATGCTACTGATGACTCCGAAAATGTTCCTCTGATGTCAAAAAGCCAAAGAGCTTTGTTATAGCTTACCTTTCTTGTGTTTAAAAAAATCCAAACTAGTATTTAAAATAAGAGAATTTAAGTTTGTACACTGAATCAGAAGAAAAGAGTAGTAGAAACTTTTAAAGAAGCAGGAATAAACTCACGTAACTGTTTCTCACAGGCTCCTGAAAAGAACATGCAGAGGACGAGAAACACGAAGAGAAAAAGAGCAGAGGAGAGCTCCTCCTGGGACCGGGCTGGAAATGATGGACCTATTTGATATCAAACCTCGGAGTGGACAACCTATCCTGGGAGGGACGCGCCCTGACTGTAACTAACAACGACTCCTGGCAGCCCCTCAAGAGCCAGGCATTTGGTCCTGGATCAGGGCCGCGTTCGTATGACAGCACCAAACCAGGCAGCTCAGGCTATAAATCCACTGCAGTGTTGCAAAGAAAAACAACTCTTACGGCAACAGAATAAAAGATAAAGTCGTGCATGTTTGGAGGGGACAAGGAGAGAGCTGTGATCTGTAATCTTTAATCATGTGAAATAAAGATGGAGCAACACAAAGAGCTCAGAATGTACCTTTTTTAAATCCAATACAGTGATTATTATAGATCAGAGATTTTTCTGCTGTAGGTTCAGGTTCCTGTGTGAAAACTGACACCTGACGCACAGATTAAACTTCAATCCATCAGAATAAAGTTTTAACAGTTTGATGTACGGGAAAAATAATGATATATAATAACTCAAGTGTTTTTCCAAGTCCTTACTTATAAATTGCAACATTTATTTCTCACCAAAATAAGCTTTTTTAATAATTTCAAAGTTTTATCTGGTCTGAACTGAACGATAAAAAGCTTCTGGGAGAAATTCTCGAAGGTTAATCAAAAATTGGCGTATCATTTTCTGTCCCCTTAACAAGCTACTCTGAGCCTCCACATACCTGAACTCCCTCTCTGCAGACCCCCTCCCCCCACTCCCCAATCCCCAATCTTTTCAAGAGGGGAGCTAATACTTTGTTTTATTCTCCCTCATCACGGTGCCAGGGGAGCCCAGCCCTGGCATTTTCCGGGGCCACGTCAGGAAGCCTGCGCCGCAGGGCTGCGAGGAGTCCAGCAGCAGAGCCATACGGACTCAGAGGCTCAGGATCTCAACAAGCACTCCATTCCTGCTGTTTTGTTATCTCACACACCCTGACTTGCATCCCAGCTCTGCTGAGAACAGTAAAATGTGCACCTAATACACTTTTATCCATTTCATAAACACTCAGATCACTGAGCTGTCGGACTCTGCAGTCATTTGCAGTCCTTTCTTTCCCAATCATTGTGAAGTAAAGTAACAATCTGCAAATGTATTAAACTCAGCAACACATTGGACTCTGCTTCGTGTGATTCTGAAGTTTCTGCAGAGCATAAAGCAAACGTGCAGCGTTTGTTAAAAGTCTGGACTCGAGCCTAGCACTGATTTGAAGGTGCCTCAGCTTGAAATCCCTGATTGGATGAATTCCACTTGGGATGAAAAAGCTAAAGTGATATAAGTAATGTTATTAACAGAGGGACATTTGTCTGTGAGGAAGGAGAAAAAAAAAGTAGCACCTTACACAACAGCTGCATAAACAGACGTATGATACAAGCTATTCAGTGGCTCTTTCAACTCCTAACAATCTAAATAAAACTCAGTCATGCACAAGTCATTATTCACATTGGCCAACATTATTTTTAATGTGGCATTTTTACTTTTATCTCCAGCAGATAAAATCACTCATTAAAGATGTTTGTGCAGATTTATTGAACTTTTTGCTCCAAAACTTCACAAAAATCTTTTCCATTTTGAGACAAAAATCAGACCATTTTAATAAAGTGGACCAGTTGCAGATGCTTTAACTGTTTCTATAAGTGGGTTATCTTTGCAACCAATTTGCAAAGAAGAGTTGAACCATTTAAGACAGACACCTGGTAAAACAGTGTGGCTGATGTACACTTGAGTAATTTTGTTCAAGGACAGCCCTGTGGCCTGCTTCATATTGAGTTGTTATTATCTTAGCCACACTGAATGCTACGCATGCTGAACGACAGGAGCAGAAACTCATTTAGCAGAGCTGAATAATTACAAGCTTTTTGTTCCAGTGTCTCTTTGTTTAGACTTTGTGCTCGTCTGAAGTTAAACTTTGCTGACATTGATGGTGTGTAATGCTCCTGTCTACCAAACACCAATATCACCATCAGGCCGATGGTGTCGACAGCATGCGAGAAACTTGTGACACGGTGACCCCTGACCTTTTGCCACCAGCTCGGGAAGCAGAGGGTCACACAGAGGACATGGCGATGGAGGGAGAGAAGTCAATCTTATCCTTCCGTTCCACCACAGGCCTGCGTGCAGCGACAGCAAGATGAGCTACAGGGCTTTCCAAAATCCACACTCGTTTGGCTGGGAGCAAGGCATCAGGGGCCGTGTCTGTTTCAAAGGAAATGCTGAGGAAAGCGTTTTCTGCAGCAGCACCCCTGCACTTGACAGTGTGTGTTGGACTGCCTCTGCGTCTTTGCACTGTCCCGGCCCAGCTCTATATCCCTCTGCACCAATATCTGTCATCTTTAGGGGCCAAAGTGAAGCGCGGCCCACTTGTATTCCCCAGGGGTGGAGAACTCTACCCTCCCTGATGTTGAAATGGCTCTCGCGTGTATGGACAATTTTATTTTCACCAGAATCTGTGCACGTGACAAACAGCCCAAGCTCTGCTGAGCTGCGTGGGGCCGAGGGGTTAAAAGGCAGGAGGCAGTGAGAAAAGCCTCGGCTCTCAGACGAGTCTGGTGCCTCCTGTAATGGGGAGGTGATAACCTGGCACAGAACCAACTACTAATGCCCCTTAAATGTCACAGGCTGGAGGAGGAAGGAAGGAAGGGAGACGGCAAAAATGGGAGCACATTCATATTTCAGCATGGCAGATGCTGCAATGCATTGATGCCTCACAGTGAGGACACAGAGGGGCCCCAAAAGAAGCAGAAAAAAGGGGGCATACATGATAAAGTGGATAGGGGGATTTTGTAAAAGATGTAAGCAGCCACGTATGATGCTTGTCTCTAATGAACAAAGTTCAGCATAGACCTGTCTAACTCCCTCTCCCTCTATCTCTCTCCGTAGCCAAAAAGCTGGCGGGGTGGGGGTCGAGGGACAGGGTTGAGTCTAGTGTTGGGGGTGGGGTCGGACTGCTGGAGAGAGTGATCTTTTTTTTCCAGCAGGGTGAAAGGCGGATGGTCATGTGTGCAGAGCTCATGACAAAAGGCCCTTTTATGTGCAGCGTATGCAGATAGAGGAGGCTCCTTTGTGCACAGATGGAGATCCCATGCCTGAGTCTGCCTGCGGTGCAGAGAGAAGGGAGGGTGGAGAGAAGAGCGTTGGTGAAGAGAAGAGAGGGGTGGGAGGGGTGTCTCTGGCACTGAGTGCCATCACTGTGTCTGGTGGGGGATGGGGCACAGAAAAGGAGAACCAAGCCATCCTGGTCCTACCAGGTTCATTCAAGAGGAGGGGCCGCGAGGCCAGCTAAGAGGACACAGAAACGTGTAACCTGATAGTAGAACTGGACGAAGAGTCCTCTAACTGCCTGACAAGTGCATCAGAGTCAAATTTTATTCCAATGTAATTTCAAATGTTCAGATCAAATAAACAATTTGACAAAAATTTGGACAGGAGAGCTGGTACAACTCTCCTCACACAGGCTTAAAAAACACTTCTTTTAACTCCACTCAGAAACAAGGGCTAAAGCACTGCTCACCTACTGAAAAAGTCCCACATCAGACGAGGCATGAAGGTGGAAAAAGTTCAAGTTCAGTGTCAGACTCACTCCAGCATGCCACTGTCTCCTACACTCATGTCTTCAAGCTGTTCCTCTGACGCTTTGCTCTAAATGTTATGCTTGTAATCTATCAGTGTCTGGACGAGTGTTAAATGTTGAAAGTGTCCCATTCTGGTGACCCCTCTCCCTTGAGAGGTTAAGTGACTCCCACTGGCATCCTGTCTGCTACGAAGATGTCACATCCTTTATGTGGCCTCCTCCCCAAGACGTCCTAACAATCAAGCAAAAATAGACTCCTGTCCTGCAAAAATACCAGCTGATATCCCTCTTTTTAACAGTGAAGTAGCCTCCAAAAGTTTTAATAATTAAACTCTTAAAGCTGAAGCACCCAATTTCAGAGGAAATTAACTCATTAAGACGTTCAAAGCACTTTGTTCTTGTCTCAGTCACTGTATGATAAGTTTTATGGTTGATTCTGAGAGACACACAGGAGACTTGTTCTATCACAGAAAGGGACGCAAAGTTACACTTATTTCACAAATGTTTGTCAGTTATCAGGGAGACCATCAAATTAAATATTCAAGATTTGGAGAGATTTAAAGAACCATAAAGTTGATAAGTTTTAAAATAATCTTATTTTGTTCTGGCTCAACAACAAGAAGAGGCTCACCAAACAGAAAACTGTATTTGATCCCCGGGTTCACTTTTCCATGCGCTAAAGTGTCTTTGCATGAGATCAATGATTTAGCCTATAATGAATGGAGATGTTCAATGTGAATAACATATCAGAAAGCTTCTTTTTACTGTAAAATCACAATCGATTCTACCACATTTTTTACCCTAATTTTAATTCTTTATTTTTTTGCAAGTTATCAAACAGCACAAATACGCTATATCCTTAAAGAAAAACATACAACTAAAACTAAAATATCACAAAGCTTTTAGTACAAATACAACAGAACATTTGTGAACTGACTTTAATCAGTTGTAGACGTTTTGCTAATTTGTCCCAAATCCAATGGTTATTTAACAAAAACATACTTTTTACATGTCCTACAAACAATATAACGATTACAATGATCTCTGTTTTGACAAAATGTCACCCCATTCTAATCCTTCATAATCTAATACTTTTATATCACTCACCCTAACTAATAATAAAACAAATACAAAACCATACCATTGGCAATACGTTTAATCTGAAATGATTCATTGAACTCAAATAACTAAAAACATCTAATTTCTTTGATATGCTTTCTTAATCCATGTGACTATACTCATTGGGCACGGTGTTGGACAATCTGGACAACATGGAAAATAATTACTGTCAGACAAGACGTTTACACTGTGTTGGCAGGAAATAGAACAGAGAGGGAAAAAATCAGAAAAAAAAACAAAATATCAAAAGTTTGGGACCATATAAAACAAAAAAAAAAAGCTTTCCACATTCCACATTAAAGCTGAATTAGTTCAACACAACTGTGTAATGTCAAAAAAACATCAGTTCAAATGATGCAACTGATGCATGTCCAATTAAAACAGTGTGTGGATAGACCCAAGCTTTGCAATGAGACCAACAAAAGCAAAGAGATAAAAAATGTCCAATCCTGAGCTGACTGCACACAGCTGAAGGAAGAGTCCAGTGGCTTTCTGTGACAAGATAAACTCAAGCCCCATTTTTCTAATGTTTACCTTTTCTTCTGATATTTTCTTCTGATATTTTGGGTCATGGTGACATTTGCATAAGCTCAAATGGTTCTCAAGGTGAAAATGGGGAGCTTTAATTGTTGGTAGATTTGGGGATTCCCAGAAAAAGAAAAACAAAGTTGGAACAAGTGCAATATCTGATAACCTGATTAACTGATGACTTAAAGTATCTAATTACTAAAAACACTGGACAGCTGCAGCTAGGGTTGGGCGATATTGGCAAAAACAATTTTTACGATTAATTATGGCATTTAGCTGTTATTGATTAATATGACGAATATTAGATGACAAGTGTACTTGCATGAAGCAGACCTTGTGGCCTTGGTCTGCATTTTCAGCATTTCAGAGGATTAAACAAGTTCATTGGATTAGGCTTATTCACGCCTGACACATTTGGTTCCCTTTAAACGGACCAGAGTTTGTTTCCCCCGTTGGTCCGGACCTTTTATGCAGGTGTAAATACACTCATGTAAACCCTGGTTTGGATCAAACAACTGGACTGAAACTCATTTTTGAGGTTGTCTCTGCTTCCAAACGTTCTCTGGTGCGGTTCGCTTCTGGTGTGAATACAGACCGGCCTCGAACCGAACCAACTGCAAGAAACATGCGACTTTTTGGACTTCATGAGCCACCGTAGCTAAGCAACATTAGCCCTCCAGTGTTGCTAATGCTAACACTGCGCTACAAACAATGAGCCATTGTGGGTCAGGGAACGCAGAGTCTCCTTTAGGTTGCAGCACACATTTGACAACATTTTCCCCAAATTAAAGTATATCATTGCAAAACCACCACTGAATGAGCTGCTCTTGATATTAATATTCAGTTGTATTAACAGAACCATTTTTTTCCCCGGGTCCGTGCAGTGTTGTGCCCCCATCATTTTTGTCCAATGGGAGCAATGACTGTCACCTGCGTGACTTTGTTTATAAATTATAGTCCACTTGCAAAAGCACAACGTAAATGCAGATTGTATCAAAGGGAAAAAGAAAAAGTCCGCTACTTGGTCCAGACCAAATAAGTGGTCCAAAGGACTTTCCTGGTGTGAATACATCCTTAGTGGTAGCTGCTCTGTGCTGCCTTCTCAAAAGACACTTTTTGTGGGTCATCCTGTGTGCTAAACTGAAGAAACACAACCTGAAAATGTGTGTGCCATGTAAAAAGTGACATCAGTCATTGACTGTGTCTGGATTTCTGGATTCTTTGCTCGTACACTGTATGACTTTAAAAATAATAGTAGGAAATACAGTTTTTTTTATGTTGAATGCTACAAAAATGGGAGAATTTATTGTGATATGCTGGGTATTGGGTTAAGTGTTGCATAAATAAACACCAATAAGATACAGTGGAATACTCAACTGATTGTGAGATCATGGACTGAATAACTGCTGGTTTGGGCTGAGAAAACCTTCGTCTATACCACTGATATAAAATGTTGCACTTTTTGCTTTATTCTATTGCAGATGTAACTTTATCATAACCATTAATAAATAAAACTTGGAATTAATAAAATTGGAGAGAACATGCAAACTCTACCCAGAAATGTCCCCAAGCCAGGATGCAATCTGGCGACCTTCTGGCTGAAGTTTGCATGTTCTCTCCATGCATGTGTGGGTTTTCTTCAGGTACTCCGGTTCCCCCCACAGACCAAGATTATGAATGTTAGGTTAATTGGTAACTCTAAATTATCCCTAGGTGTGAGTGAAAGAGTGGATAGTTGTTTTGTCCTGTTTGTCTCTATGTGTCCCTGTGATGGACTTGAGACCAGTCTAGGATGTATCTCACACCTTGCGCTGTGACTGCTGGATGTAGGCACTAGTGACCCCAATTTTTAAAATATCTGACATTAGAAAAGCACTGAACAATACAAACTTGTTTTAACTGGACATTAGGCAGTGCTCACAACGGAGCGGGGGACAGTGGCTGATTTTCAGACCTTTGTGGAAGTAGATGAGAAGTCGATCTCATCTAAGTATTGGCCAATCTTTGATGTCACAAAGCTAAGGAAGTCGGTGCACCCCTATCATTTACCCATTCACACAGCACAGATGTTTCAGATCATTCTATAGAGACTAATCTGTGCTTTAAATCACATTCATACACTAATGGGACACACATCAGAAGCAGTGATGGTTCAACGTCTTGTCCAGTGACACTTCGACATGTGATTGAATAGTGGTGGAATCGAACTACCAACTCTTGCATTGGAGGACAACTCCCCTAACTCCCTATTCAGTCACAGCGGTTCATTACATCTGGAAATATAGATTGCTTTCTTGTGTGTGTAACATTTCACATTAAAGAAAGATGGCTCAGTGGTTAGCACTGGTGCCTCACAGCAAGAAGGTTCTGGGTTTGATCCCCGGTTTGGACCTGAGGTCTTTCTTTGAGGAGCTTGCATGTTCTCCTTGTTTGCGTGGGTTTTCTTCGGGTACTCCGGTTTCCCCCACAGAACAAAAAAACATGTGCAATTGGTTGCCTTCAGGCCCAGACTGCTCTTGCAAAACAGATCAATGGGATTTGCCTGGTAAAAAACAGTCAATAGAAATAAAAAGAAGAATTAGCAAAGAAAAACCCATTTGGTTTGATTAGCTTGCTGTGTTGGCTATGTCTACCAATGTAGTGTAAAAAATTCCAGGTAAATTTTCAAAAACCACCACAAAAAGGGTAACTCAATAAATACGACCCTTCTGAATGAGTAGATAATTCAAACAGCGCCAGTTTACTTTTGCAATTCCTTCTGTGCTGCTAGCTTGTTATTTCAATGCATTGTATGAAACATAATATGTGTTGCATTAAGACAAAGTTTGTGCCTTTTTTACATATTTCTGCTGTGATGTTTTTAGAAATTTATGTCAAGTTTTGTGTTTAAGAGTCTGTCAAAGAAAAAATGGTTGCTAGAGGGGAATAAAATCCACAACAAAAACAGTTGAACAATTAATCAAACACCTCTGCATCATTTTTTAAACTAATTTGTGTGTTTAATTAGAGTCATTGTACGACTCATTAAATTCTTGTTTTTAGTAACAAATATCTTTATTTCCATGGCAACACAGGGTAGAGAAGCCTCTTTGACACTGTGAAAAAAAGCAGAAGTCCCTCCCTGGAGTCAAAAAACTTCAAGCCAATTGAAATAAAAGTAATCCAAAATATAAAGCCAGGCAAACATTTAATAATGAGATATTCACATTGTTCTATGTTTCATGATTTGTCTGTTGTGAGCCAAACACTGAGCTGGTGTCAGATAGCTTGTGTGAAGCTGTACATGAGAACATAAAAGTCATATTAATTTTATTTGTAACGACTGACATAGAACAATAATCTAACCTGGTTACAAAAAGAAAACTTAAAAACTTTAGTCTAAAAATGACATCCTAATGTTTTTTTCTACAGAGTGCAAGTAGGACAAGTAAAAAACTGCACAGGAAGTGAAAGTTGTGAAAAGGTAATCTCTGAAGAGATTAGTCTTTTTGAAGTTAAGCCTCCCTTAACACTGGATGATGACCCTGCTGAGCACCTTTTGACCTTTATGACCTGTTAAAATGTTGGCAGAACAGTGGCAAATTTGGAAAACCTTCCAAGTGAAAGCAATCGTGACGCTACTAAACTCTTGTTTCTCACCAAATATGTTTTTCCTGGATGCTTTCCTGGGCTCTTATATTTTGTAAATTCACGCTGCCACAATGTCCACACATCACAATGCAGCTATGGATGTCACGTCTGCACTTGATTATTTCTCTGACTTTGTCACAATTATAAACTATAATTGTGACAAAGTAGCTTAGGCATGAGGTCAGTGTGGATGGTAATGCTTTAAATTCTTGCCAACCAATCATACAAATACCCTGACAGTCCTGACACCACAAACCTTCACATATCACCTTGGACTCCAATATGTTGCTGCCACAATGATAAACCACCATGCTAGTTTTGTACATAATCAAAACCATTTTAGACTCATTACACTCTATCCTGAGTTATGGGGATCCCACAGTGAACATGAACACCTCTCCAAAACTCTGAAAAAAAACATCTCTGTTCTGGCTGATCGGCATCCAATAGAGGTGCGGGGGGAAATGGGTTGTTGAGCAACAAATGTGGAATTGCAACTTATTTTTTCACTTTGTAACACTAAAGATCAATGGTACAATAGGTAGAAATACAATAAGCTAAAACTTACTCTGGTCCTTAAATAAACTATGTTTTGTAGAACTGTACAAATAGTTGGGTTACCTTTTATCGCACAAGCTCTCACTCTCACACTAAAACAAAGACAAGCTCCGAAAAGTATTTCCTAATTTAGAGGAAAAACAATTAGTTTAGTGGAATTTATTCAAAGGGTCATCGAATAAGTGCTAATTTTTTGGCAAAAAAGGTGAATGTCATTCAACAATAAATCAATAGTTTTTATGTTATAATCTCATCTTATAAATAAATCTATTTATTATTCTATTTATTTATTATTTATCATATCTTATAAATATTTTTACATGATGAATAAAAGGCTTCAGAAAGATCCTATGATTAACCAGTTCTAACAGTCAGCCAAGAATGGCCAAACCTGCTGTTAATAATTTTGAATAGATGTTGAGATCATGAGTTTATTGTTGATATCTCAAAATAACCTTGCTATCTCACTGCCTCAGGAAAACCAAGTTGGTTTCTGACAGTAACAAGATATTTTATCAAGAAAACAAGGCTTTCTTTTTTACTCAAAATAACAAGATGACTGCAGTGTGAAATTGAGTGGTTTTTGTGTTACACTCAGATCCATAATTTAGTATCAATGTCACGACACTTGGAGCTGATACAGTATCAGTGATCAATGGCAGATGTTCCCTGATGGGACATCTCCTGGTTGAATCAGTAGCTGTGATTTTAAAATAATTTTAGGCTGTCACAAGAAATAAGCTTTTCTATGTTAAAATAAATAACTATATTATATTGTTATGGAAAGAAAATAAGCTTAGGTAACTTCAAATAATATCATGAAGCTAAACTTCTAGCCATGTCCTTTCTTGGCTTCCATAGAAGTCATGTTTGAGGCTGGAAACATAGGAAATTTTTAGTTTTTTGACTGTATTTTTTTTTATTATTTCCTCTTTTATTTTAATCCAAACATTGAAGAGCATTTCTGAAAGAAATCCATACCAGACAAAATGTAGCAGACCAAGTACAGGAATAACTCATGAGTATTGTTATGCAAAAAAAAAAAGTTCCGAAGCTAAAATACAGAAACTGTGTAACGGACAAATGAAAATGACAGTGAGGAGGAAAACTCTATCATGTTTGATATCCGCCTCTCTCAGCTGACCTGTAAAATTTTTAAGACTGGAACAAATGCAAAAAGCTCTGACTTGCTTTACTCAAAGAAAAAAAAATCCTGAAGGCTTTTCATGCAAGCTTATTCTGACACCAGTGTGGTGCCCAGAGCGGGGTGAATATACAGTCCAGGCCTTGAATGGCACAATGTGTGAGAGCCAGAAGAATTCAGGACCCTCCAGGCTGCAGAACCACTGGCTGCTTCCACACAACAAAACAGACCACCACAACTATATTTCCAGCAAATAAAAATAAAAATTCAGCCATGAGTGGAGTCACGTTATCAACAACGATTGATAAAAAGGAACTGTCTGCCTAATGTTTTTATAATAATTGAAAGTTTTCCTCTTCTGTTTAACTTAATTGTCCTGCAGCTCTCTCCCAGCCAGATTTCCATGTTTCCTGGCTCAGGAATGTTGTAATATCTCTTTAAAAGAAGGCTGAACGTGCAGCGGACCTGCTTCTCTTGCGTCCACATTCAAACTTCAGGTTTTTTAGCTTTTGAAAAAGATTTTCTGAGGCGCTCTCTCCGGTTGTTGGAAGGCACTTTTACCTCGGTCCAAATTTCCCAGCATGTGTTGCTGCAGGGGTGGCTTTGTTCACAAACTTAAGTGTGAGGCTACTCTCCTCAGATACACACACACACACACACACATTTGTTTTTTTATCCCCGTGTGGACTGTGGATTGACCTCCGTTCATTTTTAGTAATTTAACAGCCTAACCCTGACCATTTACCCTAAACCTAACCTCACAGGTACCTACCAGACCCTAAAACTAACCTAAACTCAATTCACACTATAGTCCTAAACCTAATCTCCCCCCAAAATTAGCATCCGTACACATGGGTACTGGGCATTGGTCCCCGTTATGTGCATTAGGTTCCTACGAGGCTGCCTTTTTCTGGAAAAGGGTTCCCACAATGTAGCAAAGACGTGCCCACACACACACACACACAACTCTGCTTCGATCTGATTCATGCAAGTTTTTAAAAATACACATATGAAATAAAAACATTCTTTTTTCAGATATAGCATAAGAAGCTCCAATATTTTTATTTCCCTTTTAGCAAATCTGATCATTTTTATAAGACTCTCTGAGAAGTTTTTCATTCACGACAATAATTTAGAAGCTGTAACCGAGGAAAGGGGAAAAAAAAGGCGCCAACTTCCAAACAGTGATTTTCAGTGACACATTATAACGTTTTATATTGTCTGCTTTCATCGTCTTTCCAGACTGAATGAAACCACTGGAATAAAAGACACAAATGCATCATCAAAGCTGCTTAATAGCGTCAAATGAGGCCTATTATCTATGATGAACAACTAAATTACATTTATTCCTAATGCCATGGAAACAGTTCTGAAGCCTTTGCTTCAAAGTGGATGTTACTGCCACGCTGGACGACGTGCACCGCAGGACAGCGCAGGCTGCCTGCAGCATCTGGTGGACGTCAATAAGACTGCAAGTCACGGGAGAGAACAGCACAGGTTTTGGTTATTCTACTGTTACAAAAGATATACACAAAAGTATCTTTATTATCAGCATTTGGCCAGCTCCACTGATCTGTGGGGTGTCCAACCCAAGCATGTGTTTATGAAGGCAAAAACATCAAAAACAACATGCTCAACTGACAATTTTGGGAGTATTTCAGCTCAAGTACATGGGAAAGACAAAAACGGAAGGATATTTGAGTTCAGTTTCAAAAATTTTAAAACTATATAGTTAATAGTTAGCATAAAGGGATGAGTCACAGTATATAGCAGATTGGTCATGTGTACTTTACTGTATACACATGTACTGTAGTACAGTGTACACACGTGTGTACAGTAGATAAATGGAATTAGTTCTCATTCACACATCTTATATATTTAAAACTTAAGATTCTCTGTTGTGTTTGCACCTCATGACCACACACAAACAGGAGTTTCAGTGAGAAAAACAGTGAAAACTCTTTCTGGTATATTTGTGTGAACTCCAAAATGATGATGCAGATTTCTGGTTGGATTGTGCTCACTATCACTTAGTTGCCAAGAAACAAAAAAAAGGTTCAAGCTACAAAAACAGAGTCCCAGTCACACTTGTTTTCTGCTGAAAGAAACAAAGAGAAATTATAAACAGTATCAAATAAATAAAAGGTTTCGTCTGAATCTTGAGCCAAGCTACGAATGGTTTTTCTCTGTATTTTAATGTCGTTATTGTGAACGCTCTCACCACCTAATGCCACCAGATGGAGATTTTAGTGTTTTTGTTAGAAATTATAATTGTGGATTTTTCCATTAACAGAGCAAAATGTGTTAAATAAAAAATTCTGAGGTGGGGTAGATATTTCCCTAATTTATTGTCTGCAACTATTCAAATAGTATGGTTAGTGTCCAGACCTCATATGTTTGCAGTTTATTACACTATATTTTACTCTGCACTAAAACAAATGTATTGCCTATAAAGAGACCCAGGTGGACAAAGTATGATTAAGCTAGAAAATAATCCAAAACACCAAAATTAAATAGTTGCTTTGACTGTGATTCTCTTATAGATTGAAAAAAAAGACTGATATGGATTTGAAATAGAAATCTTATTGATGCATTAAATTTTCTTACTCCATAATATCAACGAAACAAAGTCAAAAATTATATTCAACCTGAGAGCTACGGAGCCAGATTCTGTTTGGTCTAATCGTCCTTATTATTTTCTTTTATGAGAGCTAATCACTCCAACTTAACGTGATCACAGGGGGACGGCCATGACACCTAAATTATTTTATTTTACAGGTCTAATCCTTTGCACAGCACTTAGAACAGTTTTAAAGGCCACCAGGGCAAAACTGCAGGTCCTCCCTGAACTGTTAGGGTGAAGTCTGGTCCATTTTACAGCCACTGGGGCACAGACCTGATTGCTAAAACCAGAGAAAGTAATCCCTGGAGTCCGGCCACTAAACCTGCTCTGCCCACGTAACCATGGCAGCAGACAGGTAGTGTCTGGGTCACAGGGCACCAGGCTGCACCGACAGCCACGGTGCTACTGTTGATAAAACACCAACACGGTGAAAATACAGCTCAAACCATGCATTCACACTAAAATATGAATAATTTATACACACAAAATACAACTGAGCAATGTTGCCACTTAACCTGAAAGCTTGTGGGTCAGAGAGATTAGCTAACCAGAATCCGGACTTTGTATTAAAAAAAAGCCACCATTTCTAACCCAAACGGAGCCTGTCCTAATGCCAATGGGTTCAAAAACGGCTTCACGTGGGATTTGTTTCAACATTCTGAACAAGTCTGTCCACCTGTTACAGCAGACGTTGATGCTTGTTGAAAGTGCATGCAAACATCATGCTTGCACCAAGTACTGCAGCACTCCTTCAAAACAATCCTGCCAAAGAACTTTATGGGTGTTTCTGCATAATTCATATACTGTCTGTGCACTTTTTAGCAGAAAATGATTAGGAAGTACTGTATATATATTTTATTCTAGCCGGTGTGTTTATTTTACAGATTATTAACAATTTATTGAGTTTAGAAGGAGGGAAAAAACGCTAAATCATACTTTCAAAGATATCTTCGTTTTTTTTCATAAATTGTAATTTTGCAAGAGCACAAAGGAATTTAGGTGCAAAAGCAAAGAAACGTCTTAAATAAGAGTTTGAGCAGTGGGATTCACTCGTTGCATTAATGAGGTTTTGGACTGTTGCAATTAGGCCTAATGAAACATGTTGGCAATCAGCATAACATGAATACATAATAAATACATTTAATAAAGGAATAAGTCACATTTTAACATTTGTATGAAATCTTTGTACACAAGAAATGGTTTTACACAAAAGTGTGTAGTTAACAATATGACCTGACTCTCCATTTACAGTGTGCATCGTATCAAAAGTGTATCCTTATTACAATATCAATGTGCACTAAATCACAACAGATTGTTGGACTGTATCAAATCTTCAAATTTTATATGCTGTTAATATATTTACCCAATCATCACACCCAGGTTAGATGATAGAGGCAGAGACGAATGCAGACAGAAAGAGTAATAGCAGATCAAGAAACAAGAAAAGGAAAATGTGGGTTTATTGCGTCTCATCGTCACTGCATTTTAACAAAAATATTGTGTTTTTCTTAAATCACGCAACTCTTAAATATAGTAATAGTTATATTAAACTTAATTCTGTATTCCTTCACCAAGTCTTTCCAAGACGTTATCTGTTTAATAAATCAAATATATTTTAAAGTACAGATTATTTCAATATGTGCTAATATTCTTCAAATGCTGCCGTTTGTAATACGGAGTCCATTTATGTTAGTACACGATGGTTAAACTGGTCCAATTGTTTTTCCTCACCAAAAGTTGTCTTGTAAAAGAAAAAAAAAGATCAGGTTTGTCTTGCCATCTTTGAAAGAAAACACATGATCTCCTCTGGCCTTTTCAGCTCTCCGTCTCCCTTTTCAGTTGCTATGAGACACTCGAGCTGAAGCCAAGGCTTCCACAATTCATTACCGGAGGAACAAAAGCCAAAGCGGTGGACAAAGCAAGGCAGACCAACTCGAACCAGCTCCCACTTAACACACACATCACACCTCTTACTGCTCCGCTGACATACAAATGCTCAATTCAAGACTTCTCCTCTTCGATTTTTCCATTTTCATTTCCCAATATCGAAGACGTAGGTGAAGGCACTGCTCAGGATGAAGTGTGAAAAGTCAACAGGTTGAAGATTTCTTACATTTAGAGAAAAAATTTGATCTAATTTAATATTAGCATCATAGAAATGTTGAATAGATTTAATATAGCAGCAGAAAAGTGGTGTAACATACAGCTTTTAGGTGTTTTTTGTGTGCCAAAAGCTGATCAGGCTACAAAGCAACACCAGTGCAACATCACCTGTCTCTGGCTTTCCACCAGCTCTGCCTCACCAAATCATGAACCATCTCTTCTCTCGCCGACCAATCAGATCTCAATCTCAGGCTGTTCTCAAGCAAAGGAAGAAAGTGGAAGGCCAATGAGTGATGGCCCTCCTCCTTCCCCTTGTATCCTACACACACGACAATCACCGTTAGAGAAATGCCAACAGACGGGCAATCAGTCACTGTAATTAGGCTTGCTGCCATTCCCCAGCCTTCATATTTCTGGCTGGAGCTCGAGCACAGAGGTGGTGAGAACCCAGCTGCCGCCTGCTGCCACAGCCCTCCTTTGGCTCACCCAAACCTTAATGCAAGGCCACTCCCTTTTCTGCTCCCCCTCGATCAGGGGGAGCAGTGAAATTATAAGGGGGCTGACGGACTGCATAATTGCTCCCCCACCCACCCCTTAGTCCCACTCCCCCCCTCCTTCTTTTCTTAGCGTGTGGAGTTTCTTTCTCCTAACTGTATGAGAGCAAAACTCGCCTGCATTACTTTATTGAAACTATTTAAAGCAAGAAGAGGCTCATCGATCAAGACCTGCCTAGTTTTACAAAAAGATCCTGGTCATAAGATTATTTTACAGTTAACCAAATAACTGCATTTTTTTTCTGTTGTTGTTGTTTTTGCAGAAAATGTATTCTATTTGCTCACAGAAACTAGCTTAGCCTGTCGTATAGGAGCTGAAGTTTTCTTGGCAGCTAACTGAAGAACTGCAAGTTCAGCCAAAATAGACAATAAAGCAGAATGGAGAAACATGCCAAATTGCTGGAGCAATTCAGTACAGAGGCTCATTTTTCCAAAATGATTCATGCTGGAAAGAAAAGCGTTTTCCTGTCCTCGGATGAACTCGGTGTGCTCGCTGCCGACTTTACATGTAAGTGATGGGGGGGGGGGGGGTGTTCCAAAAGCTGTAAGAGGAGCAATGAATTAAAAATGACAACAGACGAAAGAATAACTTGAATAGTAAAAAGGGTGCCATTGTACAAGACATAAAGAAGACGGAAACTTTCAGCAGATAATAGTTGACCAGCTGTGTGTGTGATTGCATCTTGTTTTATATAATGCTACCATGCAGCCCAGTTGAACCAGCCAGTGAGGTGTGGGTTTGCAGTTATAAACACACACATACTGTTAGAGTGTTAGCAGTGAGTACACAAACACGATCTGGAACATATCATTGCAATTCTTCCTCCAGTCAATCACACAGCAGCTGAATGAGTCCAGCTGTACCTGTATGCCCTGAGCTCTGCTTTATGCTTCTATTTTTTTTCATCCGCCTTCTGGATTTGTACCAGGGACTGTGTGCGCAGCATTAGTATTTTGGGGAGAAATGAGTCCCCCCCCCCATAGAGCTTCATAGTGTGGCTGCTCAGCGATGCGTGTCTGCTTCACAAAACCGCCGCCAGTCTTCTAATTATCACGGACGCGGCGGTGAGAAAACAAGCTGCGGTAGAAATAGCAGGACCCAGTGACATCTCTTTGCTTTTTTTTTCTTTTTGCATTATCGTGAAGTGTGCCGCTGTTTCGCCTTGCTGTGTGATTAATTCATGTGTGTATCATTAATGCGGAGGATGTCCAGGGGCAAAGACAAAAAAGCTTGGTCAATGTGAACTAAAACACAAAGACTGGGCTGCACATGTGAGAACAAACACACACGAGGCCAAACGTTGGAGCTGAAAACACAGCATGACTTATCTGATGCCATTGTTTTGTGACGGAGTGCTCTGTTTAAATCAGCAGAAACAATGATAGCTGACCCTCTGAGAGATGGGGGGGGGGGGGCAGCCATAGGGCCATATTAATATGCAGATGAGATGTCATACTACAGGATAAAGGAAACAACACACAACTGATGCTTTAGTTAACCATTTTACCCACCCCTTTGGCTTCCTTTTCCTCTCCTTTGTTCATTTTTAGCTAATAATATAGCACAGAAAGTAATGCATGCTTTTTATTTTCCATTCCACCGACTTTCTCCCTCATATCTTTACTCCCTCTGTACTCTATCAATCTAATCTGCTCTCGTTCCACCCCTCTCTTTCTGTTTTGTCAGATGCAACAATCACTCTGCGCTAAATGCTTTGGGAGGTAGAATAACAAAGACGCAGTCACTCCAAAGTTAAAACACTGAGCAGCTGGCAGAGAGAGAACCAGTGTAGTGATTCTGAGCACCTCACCAGTGCAGCTATTGAATACAATTTGGGCAAAAGTGATTACATCTGTGAATACACAGAACAGTGCTACTGCTGAGTCATGCAGAGGGACAGTGTGGTTTCAGGCATGGGAGTTTTTGATGTTGCAGCATCTGCAATACAGTGTTCTAACAGAACCCTGTAGGGAATGTTCAAAGGTGGTTATCCCTGAACCACAGCTGAACCTAAAAGAAGAGCATTACTTGAAGAAATGTATATTGCCCGCTGTCTGCCATGCCAGATTTTAAAACAAAGATTATGCTTTTATGATGAGAAATATCAGAGCTACAGCTATTTTTGGTTGAACCCTGAAAATAACATGCGTTAACGCCAAAGCTTTAGGCTAGTGATGTGCGGATCAATACTAAAATATTGATACCGCAGATACATGAACTTTATGCTCTAAAATCAATTAAAAAATCCAAATGTTGACACTTTGATACTTAAGTCATTTCAGGTAATTTTATCATTAACAGGAACACAGTGGAAAGTAACTAAACTATTGAAATCTTGTCTAAAACATATGCGGTTGGTAGGAACTACTTCTTCTTCCACCAGGGTAAGTGTATAATGGGCAACCATAGGACAGTCACTCAGGCTGTAGATGTTACATGTTCAGTATTTTCATGTTAGTATGTTCATGTAAAGTAAATTAGGACAAAGGTTTTCATTTTTATAGTAGTTCTTCATAAATAAACAGTTATTTATTTTAATAGTTATTTTATTTTATTATTGTTTAAAAGACCATTTTCACATTTTGTATGTTCGTGTTATCTGTTTAGAGTTTGCTCGGCTATATAGTGAGGAGACATAACTTTATGTCTGACTTTAAGAAGAATAAATATGTTACTTTGATGTCTCGTATTCTTTATGAAGCGGTGTTGTGAAAATCACAACTTTTTTAAGATCTACCAGAAACATTTGGTGTTTTTGCACAAAGCATTAGTATCTGATCAGTGTGGATGATGCCGGAGTTGTATTCAGTATCAGAATCGAAAGGGAAATTGGTGGAACTGAACACCACAATTACTACTTTAGGCAGATTTTAGTTATGAGTAGTGCTCATAGTATAGGTTGTGGATGAGTCTTAGCTACTACCACACAAAATGTTGCCAATGTTGAGTTATAGCTATTTTTATGTTTTATAAGGTCAGTTAACTGTGGTGGCTGTTTTGAATAGGGTTGACTCCTGTAGCTGTAAAAGTACATCCAATGATAACTTCCCAAAAGTTCTCATTTAATAAACTTTAATTTAAATCCATTCAGTGTTTCATGAGCTAATTTGCTAGCTGACAGTTTTGGGCAGAAACACTGTCACCCACCGCTGGCCTTTTAACCCATGTTTTAACCCATTTCTGTAAATGAGACCAGTGCCCAGTCTGTGCATGCAGACACTCATTCAGCTACAGCAGCTTAAACACGAGCCGCCAGCCCAGACAGATAGGGCGCAACACGATGCCTGACTTTCCTTTTTCTGAGGGTGCTAGCTGAGCAGAGATGTGCAAGAGATGCGAAGCGTGTTTACCCCTGGCTGTGCCTTTTTTTTTTCCCCTCACAAACTCCCTGACTGATCAACATGCTAATAACCACAACCAGTTTGAACCCCATGGCTCCATTCTGCATCAGTGGTGTGCCTTGCAGCAGCGAGCTTGAGTGAAGGGGGAGACAAATGTGTTGTGTGTATCTGTACGGAGAAGACTGAGACAGGGGGAGAGATTGGAAGCAAAGCGGTGGAGGAGAAAGGGGGAAAAAAGAGAGAGAGGCCGGCAGGGCAAAAGGGAGAAATGTGGTGGCAGTATGTCAGCTGCTGATAAGGGCATTAGTCTGCCCCCTGGGGGTCAGAGGGAGAGTCTGACACTGCCGGCGCTCACACCCATAAACACAAGTCTGTCTCTCTCTATAGTGGAAGTCTGGAACTAGTCAACCAGTAACAGATAAGACCTGAGCAGCCTCAATCCCAAGACTCGCTCTAAACTGTCCAAACAGATATAAAATCATTATTGAACAAAATTGTTTAAAAAAAAGGGGGGGACATGCTGTGAACAGAATTGTGTCTATACATGAAAGCCAAGGCTGGTGACTCCTGTGAGACTAAAACCTCTTTCATGTTAGACATGAGATCCATCCGAAATGGAGCAAGGCTTTTTATTTGCCCAGCTAATTGAGTGCAGAAAAGCATGTGGAGCCAACTCCAAACAATGCCCCAGATCTTGTATTCGTAAGTGAGTGTTTGAAGGACACAAGATAATCCCTGCAGCTTACACAACAGGGGGAAACATGGGTAGCAGCGGTGGAGTGTTTGTTGCAGCTCTGCGAAAACGTGTTCAGTAATCCATAGTTCAAATTATTAGTCTTTAACAACAATTTGTAACCATATTGTTTGTTAGAACGAGGCTCTCTGCGACTACGAGGTCACAAAAGTGACCCGTTGATGAGAGGGGTGAGTTAAAAAAAAGAAAAGAAGATCGAACAAGTAAAGAAATGAAAGGAGGGCTCCAATTTGGAGCAGGGAGCTCTCCAGAGGACACGAGATAAAATCAGTAGTGGAGAATCACAGAAGCACAACTTCAAAAAAAAAAGAAAAAATAAACAGTTTTTTCTCTGTGAAGTCTAACACTCATTACCATTGGTAAGAGAGTGTGAGGAGGAGGAGTGTGAGCTGCGGTAGGCAGATGACAGGGAAACATGGTGCTCCAGGCTGAAGTCTACTCGGCCCTCTGAAGAACTGGTTACTTCGAGTACAATAGCCACAGAGGAGAGTCAGTGAACTACAGTGAGTCAAAGAGTACAACATGAAACACCTTTCTATGAGCAAACAGGAGTGTATAAAAGAGCAGACAGTGTTCAAAGTTGTAGGAGCGTGATGTATTCTGAGAATAATAGTCCTCTGATCATGTGTCACATTAAAGCAGGAATGAGCTCTGTCCTTTTTTTCATCTCTTTCTTACTTTATTTTTTTCTCGTCTGTAATTGAACGGACATGAAAATCGAAAAAAAAAGTTTTTCCATCACATCTGGAGATACTTTGATATTTAAAGTTAAAGTTTTTCTTTCCTCAGTAAGAGTTGGTTTCCTGACAAAATTCTGAGTGTTCCAGGACAGGCCGTGTGAGACGATTGGAGCAGCCTGGAGAATGAAAGTTACCTACCTGAGTGTGTGGAATTTTCAGAATCAGAAGTTCAGAGAGTGAAAAAACAAAAAACAACAACTTCATTCTGACCAGATTCAAAAGCTGATGACTAGTCCAAGCAAAGCCCAAGACCAAGTTGAATTGCTGTTGTCTAAAAGAATTGCAGCAGTTCAAATTAGCAATATTTTACAAACCTTTATAACACTGTAGGACTCACATTGGACAGGTATTTACGTAAATGTTTGTAATTATTTATGCTGAAAATTCACAATTTGCTACCAATAGTGATTCATGCGACATTTGGTGCATGATGGGACATTTTAAGTGTAACATGAGTATATTTAATGGAAAATGAAGACAATGTAAAAGTCAATACAATCATGCTTGCTTGAACAGTTTTTCTACCAAGTCATGCTTCTCTCGTTTAGTTTGGCAAACTGTTAACAAACTGCAGTCCTAAACAGTTTGCAGTAAAGGGAATCACACTGTTTCATTAAAAATATATGTTGCTGTATCCCTGAGGGATTTGAATAGTGAATGTTGTTTTTCTGGACTGGAATTGAACAGTAAAATACAAGTAAAATTTAATGTTTATGGTACAGGATATTCATATGGGTAAAATTTTAATTATAGAACAGTGTTATTTTTTTTTTTTGTTTGTTTGTTTGTCCGAGGCGGCACAGAGTGATGAATCCTAGTGAGTTGGGATGTATCGATTTATCATAAATCAATTAATAATCACTAGCTGCTTAAAATGTGAATCGATTCAGAAAAATGAATTCGTCGAGTTCAATGTTATTTTATAACAGTAATTCATGTCTGTAAGACAAATTCAGTTTGATACTTAAAAATATTTGGTAAC
The DNA here is from genome assembly GCA_031762555.1 of Cynodonichthys magdalenae. Lineage (NCBI taxonomy): Eukaryota > Metazoa > Chordata > Actinopteri > Cyprinodontiformes > Rivulidae > Cynodonichthys > Cynodonichthys magdalenae. The sequence continues at coordinate 24,481,035 of JARVJO010000002.1, forward strand.
AAAAAGATTTCTTTGAAGTAATATTTTTCTAGGACAAAATGCTGATATTAAAAGAAAAGAAACATATCTGGTTATTATAATACAACACAATTAAATTTGTTTAAAAAAAGAAATTAATCACATTTGTGAACTTTAAATCAATAATCCAATCAAACTGGGTTTCAAGTGAATTAGTACATCTCTACTAGTGAGTGGAAGGAGCAATTTTATCCACCACCAAGTTCAATGGCAGAGCCAGAGGGCAACCACTAATGGCCTTGCCCACCAATCTTTGGTCACCCATATCATTTGAGGAAACTATACTTTTTAAACAATTTAAAAATGAGAAAGCATAGTTTTTTAAAGGATTGGGATGGCTGGTGTACTTGTACACAAACCTCTGACAGAATGCAATAATGTGCCAGAAGATCAAGCCACATCGGCATGTTGCTACTGCCACAGGTATTATATCTGTGCTACGTTGTTTCCACATACATGTCCTAATCACGACGGCAGCTTAGGCATGAGGCATGGCCAGTGTTGCTTCAAATTATCAATGACTAAGACTCAGGCCATGAGTACATTGCCACAACTGCCACTGTGCTCCTCTATGCTCCATTCAGGACTCTTACATGATTCAGGAGTTGTGGATCAAAACTCTCTGTGGAAGCCAATTGTGTTTTTAATGCATGCTGAAGAGACCTTGTCAAGACCATGCAAAGGCTATCCATAAACTGGCTGATTATGGATACATGGATATGCATTACAATGTAGTCAGGTCTTTATCCAGTATCAAGGGGAGTTTCAAAAATTTTATTTAAAATATGAGGCTTGAAGTACTTGTCACTTCACCAACCTCCAATTGTAGGGTTTGAATGTTATAAAGCAACAATTAATTTGACATAGGTGATATTTAAAGTAAGGAAACAGAGACTTGAGAAAGACTAATTCCGTATATTAGAAGCTGTGTTTATTCTATCTCCATGACAAGAGCATTATTAATGTTCTGCTTATGATAATCTGAAACATTTAGGTGGCCTTTCCTATTTGTCTGGTACACACAATATGACAAAGTGAAACAATAGAATGCCATACTATTGGGACTCTGATCCTTACACTTGTTCCAGCTAACAGGGCAGGACAAGTCAAACAGAAATGTAATATAATAACAGTAAGAACAGAGTGTTAGAATCAACTTCTGTCAGCTCATAAGAAAGGCTGGAACGATTAACCAAATCACATTGACACTCCAGGCTTAATATCTGAAATATGTGCCTTAATTTAAAGAGCTGGGATAATACTTTGAGTGGAAAGAATCAAAGATGAATCTGCAGGATTATCTGCATTGGAAAACTGTAATATGACAAGTATTTTATAAGGTTTAAGTTTAGCGTTTAAAAGTGTTATTTTCGGCTGTAAGGCAAAGGACGCTATACTATTAGTCTAACCATAGTTGTCCGAGTCATATAAAAACTGATTTTTTTCTTGTTCTAAGAACATGATAAAAAAACATGCTCTTGTGGATGGTTTTTGCTAATTTTACAGATGATTTCTTCAAATTAAAGAAGAAAAATTATCTAGACTGTAAAATGTTGGGACTGGTTAATTTTTGTGATGACAAAGTGTCATGAACTGCTGTGGGAAAGGAAATTATGTCAGTTATGGAGTCATTTAACCAAAGCGACAACTTTAGGTCTAGGCTTTTAAGAAACTGATCATTAAGGGTGCTTTTTGTACAACTTACTAAACATTTTACCAAAGAAAGATGGGTTGATGCAGCCTTACTAATCAATCAAAATGCTTAGTAGTACAAATCAAGTTACACCCTTCAACACCTTGCATTTTAATTTTTGTTGTATGTTTTATAAAGACAAGGTCAGTTTTTAATTGCCACATTTAGAAACAATCAGTATATCAGAAGCAATTTTAGGATCAAGATCTTAAGACTGAACAGTATAATATATTATTATTATTTATATATGTCAAGCCACAATCATATGGATCTGCTCAAGTAAGATTCAGAACTTTCTATTTAAACTTGAATGCCATCATGAGCTCAAAGCAAAAGGGAGGTAACCTTTTGCTCACCAGGGGAAACTCCTACACCGAGAGGCTCAGCTGGAGGCTTGCTAGTATCCCCACACCCACTCAATGCTCTTTCTCCCATGGGCAATTCTACAGTGAGAGAGAATCAGGCCCACCCCAGAATTTGGGTTCCATCATCAAAATGTATGTGGAAAGAGGCCCAATTACAACATATCTTGTTAACAATTAGTTTCACCCACTATTTCCGACTCCTTTCCTAAAAGCAAAGTGACATAAATATGCTTGGGCCAACACCCTCATCTGCCACCCATCTCATGTTGTACCCAATCTCAGCCTCTCTCCCCACAGGTAGTGGGTCCACATGGAAGTAGAGACTTGTTGCAGTTTGGACTTGGCTAATTAAACCACAGTAGACAAGGCTCAAACAACAAGTGCTCAACAGCAATCACCACCTGGCTTCTAAAAATGTCCTGCGCTCTCTATTCCAAACATAGTAACTTGTGTTGTTGAGGTTCTGAAACCCTCTTTAGTCTGACCCATTTCCTTGAAACCAATTTGCCAGGGGAGACCTACCCCAGACAACATATCCACTAGTACCATGAGGGTACAAAAACTCATTAACTAAATAAAGGTGGCAATTCTATAGAGTTAAAGCTTCAAATTTATTGGTTAATTTACATATCAATTATTATAGTAGGGCTACTATATAGTAGGGGATTTGGATCCTGACTGAAAGAACAAACTCATGGACACAAGAAGCTGAACTGATCTTCTTCCACAGGGAAGCTGGCTTAGCCATAGAGTGAGTCAGTCTATCAACCAGTGAGAGACCACTGTAGATCGTCTGCTCCTTTATTTCAAAAAGAGTCAGCTGAGGGGGTTCAAACATCTAATTTCATCCCTCCAATTTTTAAGTGTACATGGACACTCGACAAATGAGGGTGACTTTCTTGTGGAGCCGTTGCCTCCCTAATACAGTTAAATGGATGACTGTATGTTTGGATATGTTAATGGATGGATGGATGGATGAATGGATAACCTGACTGATGGACGAATAAGGCACTGTTCTGCTTTGTGGCAGGACTATAAAAAGTGATACTTTAAACAGTGTTCTCTTGAGATATTTTTCCATAAATCAATATGTAATCTGTGGACACGTGAATAAAATCCAGAACAACATTGGTCCCTTCTCAGGCTTGCATGGGTAGCACAACAGGTTTATTTTTACTGTGACACTGGGAGTTGTTTCAGAAAGAAAAACACAGGTGCAACCAACATTCATGATGGCCTTATTCCAGTGAAGTGTTTGGACTGACAGTGAGCCAGCATGAATAATACCAAAGAATCCAAACTGGAGCACCTGAATGGACTGCAGCCATCATTATTAGTGTTAATATTATTCACACCTGTGCTTTTCCTACTGTGACAAGGCAAAGCCTCTACCGTGGCAAAGGTCTCACAATACTTTGGCAGATGATCTCCTTTTTTTGTGCAAAAACAATACTTTACAACTGTTATTTTTGGCATCAATCACAGGAGTGCAAATTAAGCAATTACATGTAAAGGTAACTTTGACAATCAGTAATAATCACTGAACCTGGATGAACAAAGAGTGGGTAAAAAAAACATTGTTGCCTAGTTAAATCAATTTATGTTTGAAAAACGCTGATGGATGGTTGAATAAAAAGGCACAAGCAGCATGGATCCATCAATCTCTCCTTGCTAGCTGGGAACGTGATGGGGTGTTTTTGTGGCAGTACTCAGTGGGATCCTTGAACCAATTAAACATTATTTTAATGCCCCAGGACAGCTCGATATTTGAGTCATCACAGTGTAATAGCTATTATACAAATTTAAAAGAAACAAAGCTTTGTGTTATTAACTAATTTAGAATTAGTGAAAATATAACTGCACGATTATTCTAAACTGTAACACCAGCTGAGTGGTTACCTTTTTGTAAAATATTACTCCCCATGTAAACAGATTTGAACACTTAACTTAAAAAAATACAGAAAACATTTATTCATATAGGAGTTACACTATAATTATGCTTTTGTATGATAAAGCAGAGCCTTGCTTCATTGTGTTTGTTCAATAATCATTTGCACATAAATCAAAACGAAGGGAATTTGTGTAGTAGTAAACAATATTCCTTTTGTATAACTTCATCTATCTTGCTTTTCTATTGTGCCACAATGTTTAATATAAAACACAGAAAAAGGTGGGACAATGCTGTTGCTGGTTAGCTGGCTGCAGAGCTGAAATGTGTTGAAGACAGAGCTGACACGTCAAGCCAGCAGTATTAATGAGGTGATACAGTCAGTGTGCGTGTGTGTGTGTGTGTGTGAGTGGCAAAAACTGAAGGAACACATAACAGCTGACCTACAAGAACAAAGAGATCACTGTCAAAAATCTCTGAATTTTGCAGAGAAGGGGGCTGAAGAGGACCAACGGAGCTGAAACCTTTTCTTTTTCAAGCAAATGAAGAAATCAAGCAAGTCAAAACAGAGACAGTAAGACTTCTTTAAGAGTCTTGGCTTTTTGTAGCTTATTTGTCACATTTTGATAGATGCAGTGGGATCCACATGATGCCTCTAATTTAGAAACGCAGAGCTGAAAAATATCAGACAGTCAGGTAGCTACTTTTTTTGCTTTTGTGTACAAATTTAAAGCTATAGGATATTGAGGAAAGCTTTTATTGACAATAATGCAAGAGCTCTATTCAAAACTCCTACAAAATGGTAAATATCAAGCACATTCTTGGCTGCATAAATCGACAATAACCCACAAAAAGACAGGATGCAGGAAGGATTTATGATGTTGATATCTCTCCAATATTGCACATTTTGTCATGATTCTTTGGGATAAACTTAGACAACAATAAAATGTGCAAAAACATTCTAAGGAAACACACATTACTGTCATCTGATAGCGGACCATATCAGCCTGCTTGCTTACATAGATCACTTTTGAAATAGCAAACCTTCAAAGAGAAAAAGGCTCAAAGCAAACATCGTGTCACAGATAACTCCAGGGTTATGATCCTTCTTTTCTAAAAACTCATCACAGCAGATTCTGAGTGCTCGGTCGACTACAAATAGCCAAAAAACAATGAAAAGGTTAGGTGGGCTGAAATCTACGTAGATGACTCAGATTGTTGCTGCTTCAGGAGTTCTATCCTAACCTTCCCGGAATTAGCTGACATTCTGCCTCCCAGCTAAGTGTACCTACTTTTACCAAATGCTGATTTTTTGACTGCTGATCACAAATTTGTAAGTCCAGCCTGAAGGGACAATAAGTCTAACTCGCGCTCATGGCAACAGCAAAATGTGTCCAGGCTTAGAGACAGAGCTCCTTCATTTGCACTGAGCACATTATCCTTACCTCGAGGGTTATTGAGTGCTGCTTCAGTGGCCTTTCTGCCCTCTCCACAGTGGCTCTGGTCGAAAGGTAGACACTGCTCTCCCGTTCCGGCCACTACCTCGAGGTTGCGCACTGGATCTTTGGGCTGAACGAGGTTTCGGACTCTGTAAACTCTGCGGCTGCTGGTGTCAGACACGTAGAGGACCTCGCCCACCGGGTCCATGGCCAGATAGTACTTATGAGCAGGGCTGGTGCTAGGAAGGAAAAAAGTTATAAAGTTAATTGAAATAAAACATAATCAGGTCAGATGATTTATTTTCTTTGCCAGTGTAAAACCAAAGTTTGACGTTATACAACCAATGAATGGCTCGGTTTTGTAATCTACAGTGTTAGTTGAGGGGAAGATTTTTAGAAACAATCAGGTCATCTCAGTGAATAGCGTTCATATGAGACGCTGCCTGTGCTGAAGCTACAAGATTAATGTCTTCTCATTTACATGAGTGTGGTGAGGAGGACCTCAGTCTCTGCAGTTGAATCCCTGCCTTTGTAATGTTGTATGTTGGAAAACATTTAAAAAATGCTTCTAAAATCATCACATGAATGATAATAATAATCAGTAATTAATAATGTAAGCATTCTACCTTAACAGTGGGAGGCTTTTTACCATTCTACAGCTTTTGAAATCCTCAATTCCAACCATATGAAGTAAATTTTGTAACTGATATCTTATACTTTGTGATCATTTGTAATTCTTTAACAGTAAGAGAATCAACAAGTCTCTAGTTTTAGTGTTTTTTAACTCAGTTCCTTGTGTTGGAAGTATGACAGCGCTGTGGGACTAGGCTGGCTATGAAAGCTTTGCTGGAAGAAGGAAGAAGGGCCATACATGCAGACAGGGGGCCCACAGTGCTGGGAAAAACTTTATATGTGTGTAAATAAACATTCAATATGAGTACTGGACCGGTTTCCTGTGCCTGATTCGAGTCCTATGAGTACAGTTCTTATAATTAAGTGTGTGGCATCAACTCTGATTGTCTGTTAGCAAAATATCTGAATAACAATGGAAAAAAATATTAATCAAACTTTGAGAAAATAATTATTGTATGTTTGTATGCTGCAACTGATTAAGACCCATAAATAACAACTCAATCAGTTTTATAGATATTGTGCTAAATTCAGGTGTGGTAGTAGATGAGTCTTTCACAACAACTTAAATGCAAATCTTTGCACTACATCTTTGTTTAAAACTGGTACTAACTGACTAACTAACTAACTGACTAACTATCTTCCTCTTTGCAAAACATCTTATGAACCACTGTATGAATTTGAATGAAACTTTCATAATATGATTAAATGTACATCTTCATCAAATTGATAAATGCTGACAACACAAAAACAAAAACTCAGTCATTTTTAGATCTACTGAGCTAAAGTTGGATGTTGAAGAGAGTCAGCAATAACACAGACTGTGTCATGATGTATGTTTTTGTTTTATTATCTGAGTTTATTCGTTGGTATAGGTCTCTTTTGAGATCTTTATTTTGAGCTCCGAAACTTGTATTTTTTTGTTTCAGATCATTATTTATGTTCTTGTTCTTCATTTGTTAGGTGTTCTGTTTCCCAGTGATCCCTGTGTCATCTTTTTCTTTTCCCCTCAGTCAACCTCCTCAGTGTTTTCCACTCAGGCTGCCTCTCACACCTGTTCCTACTCACCAATCAACCCAGGTGCCTCCACTTTTCCAATCTCCTCTTTTATATTCAGGCTGTTTCTCAAATTCTTCGCTTTTCTGTTTAGTTTGCTGATGGTGCAATGAACCCTGGGATATCGTCAGTCACAGACGCAGCCTATGTTTCTTTTGGGGTTTTGTCAGACGCATGAATAGGCGCCTACAAATTGGGACAACCTATGGCGCAGGGCAGTGATGTAAAGAGCCGACAAATTCGCCCTACGTCAGCTGCAGCCCCTGAATTGAGACACAGCCTCAGTCTCTGTCCCACTGCTCACCAGTTCAACATTACGCATGTTATGTACTGTCTTAGTCCTTCTTGTGGCTTTTCCGAGTCTCTGCAAGTCTTTGTTCTTGGTTTGTAAGATGTGCTGCCATGCCAGCCCTTTGGTTTTGGTTAGTTTAAAAAGCAAGCAAAATCTTTGTGGTGAGCACTGTTGCCTCACAGCAAAAAGGTCCTGGGTCCAATTCCAAGTATGAACCATGTGGTCTTTCTGTGTGGAGTTTGCTTCTTCCCCTCATGCACGTGTGGGTTCACCGAATACAATCCCTGGCAAAAAGTATGGAATCACCAGTCTTGGATGAGCACTCATTCAGACATTTCATGCTGTAAAACAAACTCAGA
>JARVJO010000002.1:24506731-24523734 GCA_031762555.1 Cynodonichthys magdalenae
ATCAGCTGCTAAGACACAGCATGGCCCACAGACTTGTGTGCACACATGCGCACAACTATAAGAACCTGATATACCAGCGAGCGTGGGAAGGGTTTAATCAGACCACACAGTGTTTCAGCATCCCAGCTGCGACTCAACGGGAGAGATGAAAAGGTCAGAGCCATCGGTAAGAATGGGAGGACCGGTGGGATTGGTTTAACCTTTGACCTCATAGTTTTAGCTGCACAAAGAGACAAGTGACATTCAGGTTGAAAAGGTCGCCTTCTCTCAACAAATTTATGTGAATCCTCTCTGTCCGGCCTCCTTTTTTGGTGCACCGTAGAACGTCTGAGATTAGGTAATTGCGGGAAGTATTAAAATCAAGAAGAGCACAGAGTTTGGAATGAGATGTCTGATGGAGATGGAAAGGGGGACTTTGCAAGCACTGTATAGTAATTTTCCCCCTCCTGCCTTGGGGCCCAGCGTAGATGTGGTGGACCCAGCCCCAGACGCCACTCCGTGGTTTTGGCACACGTCGTATTTCAGCCCTCTCACTGTTTCCAGTTGAACCAGCTCCCATGCAAACACATGGGCAACCGGTGGGTTTTCTTATTTAGTTGTCGGTCAAGAGTACTTAATAATATTCAAGAAGACAGTGCGACATAGCATCCCCGGCTTGCCAAAATATGATCTCCTGCTCTCTCCTCCCCTTCTTCCAAACCCTTTCCTTTCTAAGGTTTGCAGAAAGTGCAAAAAGGAGTAAATTAACAATGCAGTCCAATCCTGTATAAAGTTGGCCCTTTTTTAAGGACATCATCCCTTGGAGAAATCCATATTGAGTTTTACCCATTTATGCACCATCTGTGATATCCCACAAGATGTGTTAGCTTTCAGAACATATCATGGAGATGACTGTCAGCTATTACCACATTAAATTTAGTTCAATATATGTCAAATCCACTGAATTAGAGTCATTTTGTGTTGGCTAATTTCAGTTAGCTTTGCCAACCATATGAAATTGGGTTGATTCCAAATGTTGATGAGTTGTAGATGACAGAAATCTGTCCAGTAATTCAAAAGAAGTTTTGCTTACAGAGAGACAGTGTTGACTCATGAACCATTGGAGATGATTACCTCACAGAGCTAGCTCAATATCTGTAAAACAGATGAAGTTATGGCCGTTTTTGTGTTGGTTAATGTTAGCTGTGAAAGCCAGCTTCAAGTGAAGGGATTTCAAAAGTTGTTTAGTTGTAAATGCACATTTAAAAATTACTTTCTGAGAATTCAATAATGTTACATCCAGTCCTTCATAAGATATTTCGATAAAAGACAAGGTTGACAACAATAGGTATTGTTGGTGTTTTAAATAAAATTCTTGCACAATTGCATAAAAAACCTTACAGTCTTGCCTTCTCCAGGGTGTGATAAATATCTGAAAGCAAAGATATTCCTTCAAGGGAATTTAGGTGGAAGTGTTTCACATGCAGCGGCCTGTGTATGAAGCATAAAGCATCCACAGTGATATATGACTTTCTCAGACTGACGTCCTTGCTAACCCAATGCTCTCATCCTTTCCTCAGCCTTTTTGAAGTTAAATAAACAGTGTGTCTCAAGATCCTCCACATACCACCCAAGTGCTACAGTGTGTGTGTGTGCCCACAGAGTTTGTGTCTAAGGTTTGATTTGTAGGCCTCCTCACTGAATGTGTGGTCAGTGAGAGCAAAGATAGTGTGTGTGTGTGTGTGTGTGTGTGTGTGTGTTTGTGTGTGTAAGCACACACAGGCATGTGTTTGCCGACAACGAGCAGGCGTCGATATGTGTGACATGTCTGCAGCGACAACGGCGGGCGACAAGTCACGCTGACGCACGCCGTCCCCGGTCTTGATCCTGCTCCCATAAAACATAGCCGGGTCCTTTGAACATTTTAATTAAACTCAACAAGAGCGTCCCCGCCCAGGCCTGTGATTTATGGACATTTGAGGACAAACAAGAACATCTTTTACAGGGTAGACATCAAATGTGTCTTTTATTTATTTAATTTCTTGTTTTGTCACCCTGGCCTGCATGTTGACTTTGATTATTTCTTAAAAGAAAAAAAATCCATCTGGAATTTTGATGGACATGTTTTGAAGGAAAAGACTCTGAAACCATAAAGTCTTGAAACAAAGGTCTCTGCGGTTTTGTCTGTTTCTCATGGTGAACAACAAGCTGGCAGCTTCTGAGTGCTTATGTCTGAACTTTTAGTTTATGCCCTCATTATTACAAGTTTGCAATTTCTCATGTCATTTCTTGGAAATGTTTTAAAAAGATGCTTCATAAGTATTGTTTTAATGAAACAACATTAGAACCACAACAGTAAGATGGATTCCATTGATTCTTTTGGTTAAAAAAATAACATTTAGGCTCTTTTAGTGTTCTAACACTTACATTTTGTCAAAACATGTTTTTGTTGCATTCTTTACATCAGGGTGAATTCAGAAAAATAATCAGATAATTACAACCTATGGTAAAGTGCTTTAAACCCTGTGTATCTTTAAATGTAAAGTTTTAAATACAAACTATGTGCAATCTGTCTGTTAGCACACAGTGTTTGTGTTGAAAATAACTGTGAGCTACGACCACACCAAATATTAGTTTTCTGAGTTACATTTTGTGTTTTCTGAATTTGGTTAGCTGCAGTGGCTGTCTTGAACTGACTTCAAATGTTAATCAGTTATTATTGTTTATTGCAGTCATTTCTGGGGCAATTTATCATCCAGCAAAATTAGATTTTTTTGTGTCAGCCCTACCTACAGGCTCTGAGATTTTTCTTTCAGCACTGACTCTTCTCATTGTATATAGAATTGATTTTGTTTTTAATGAATTTGAAGCTGAATTTTTGGAAAAAAAAATCTGTGAGATTTAAAAAATCCATGAGATTTCTCTACATTTGAATGCCTGCAAAATGGGGGAAATCTGTGTAATTGACAGACAAGTTGACATGTGTACATTATTTATTTCTGAGAGTTGGTAAGAAGATATTTTACAAAAAAAAATAAACACAGATACAGATAAACACCTGCTTGATGGCAGCGAGTGACCAAAATGAAAATTTCATTTGAAACATCAGCACTAATAAAAAGCTGTTTCTTCCACTTCCTGCTGTTTTAAAACACATTTGTGATCAAAACACAGAATGGGATTCCTAATGAACAAAGCAGAATGATGAATACCTCACAGCTGAGTAACGTGCCCAGTTTGTGTCGGTCATGACTCAGGAGGAGCTGCTGTTTATGAAGGCTTATCTCTGGATGTTTATTAAATGTCTCACAGCCACCAGAGGGAGTCTTCTTAAGTCACAGAACTGTTCCCAAAGGAGCAGAAACATCTGCAGAAAGCTCCCATCCCAATGACCCCCCCACCACCACCAATAAAATATCTATATTTAATTACTGCTGTGCTTTAAAAGAAGCACATTGAGCTCATGATGATTGCTCATTATTAATCACAGAGTGTTTTATTCATTTGTTTATATTTCTAAACATATTAATTCATTTTGGAGCTGAGAGTTGTTTTATGGGGGCCCCCCACAAGAAACTCACACACAACCTTATGGTGGGGGCCATGCCTTTTGTTGCATCGCCCTTGGCTTTGCAGGCTTATAAAAGGTCCACTCTGTTCTCTCTCTGTACAACAACTCCACGTGTTCCGCTCAGCCCGGAAAAAAAAAGCCCGTCCCATTTCGCAGCAGGTTTATGCGGTGTGGGGGGAGGGGGAGGGAGGGGTAGGAGGAGGGAGGAAGGAGGCGCGCAGCCCTTTTGTTACCTGTATTAAGACTTACCTGGGCTGCTGGAAGTTGTGCTCTGCAGTCTGAGATGACTTCCAGAAACAGGCGCACGCGCTTCGAGGAAGCCAGCTCCGCGCCAGGAACATTCGCGCGTCTCTCTGCGGGAGACAGAGTCCAGCTTCAGGGCGCAGCACAAACAGGAAGAAAAGAACAAAAAACCAAAGAAGGGAGGAAAAGTTAATTAGAATTTAGCGTTAAAGTCGGGACGAATAGGAGGAACTCATTCACCACTCAGGTCCTCTGCTTCAGCGTTCAACCTGGACTGTTTTTTTAATTCTACCCATTGAGTCAGCTCTCATCAGCACCTCTCACCTGTCCTCCTGAAGCATGGATTTTCCAATGAAGGCTTCCAACGAGCTTCAGCTTGATGTCACGGAACATAGACGGTGCATCTGGGGGGGTTAGAGGAGCGTGGGATTAAAAAAAGAGAAAAAAAGAAAATAGCCAATGTGAACGGAAAAGCTGCTTTGTGTAACAGTGCATGGCCTCTGGACAAAGTGCTAACGATCATGCACAAACCCCTCCGAAAGCGGAGTCTCTACGTGTTCCTGTGTTTTGGCATCATCTACCTCAGACTTGGGTGAGTTGTGCTCATGTATATTTCCCTCTCATGCGCAAAGAGTCACTTCCACTGAGAAATAAGGCCAGAAGCACAGCTGGGGTTGCCCTCTGACCTCAAATGTCAAACATCTAATTTATGTAAACATATAGAATGATCATTAAACACCGCGTGGATTTGAGGAGCGTCTAAAAGCAACAAAAGCGTCTCTCAAGATAAAAAACAAACAAGAACAAAAAAGCTATTATAATCAGAGTTTAATTCTCTCTATGAGCCTCCCACCCCTCCTCCACCCACCCTTCGATCATTTGAGCCACTGTCTCTGCTTGGATCCAGCTCACCCCTGCATACCTTCATTAATAGCGGTAGACTGAGTTGTATGTCCACATTCCATCGCCTAGACCGACTTTTTTTTCTTACTTACCTGTTTTGCAATAGCTCGCCTTGATGCATAAACACAGAGGTGAACATACCTTCAATCTTTGCTGCTCGGAAGCGCATTTAAAGGATGACAAAAAGAAAAAAAAACGTGCCTGTTTTTTTGGCGATTTTATTTTATTTAGATTTTATATCATGATTTCAGCCAAGTTTGTACAATTAATTGATGTTCTGTTTAAAATCTAAATTATTCAAGTTCTGTTACAGTGCATAAGCATGGAATTGGTGCAATTAGAAATAATAAAATCAAATAAAATAAAAACATCAAAACTCAGCTTGATCGGATAAAACATTTGGCGGAGTTACATCATACAGAAATAAATTTAAAATGCTTAAAACATAAATTAAAAAAATAAATAAAAATCACATTTTTCCCAATAGGAAATAATGATAGTTTGAGAAAAACAGGAGGTCAGACATCCTCCACTGTAAAAAAAAATTGTTCAAATAATGTTAAAAGTGGTCTCAGAATGTTGGACTTTACATGAGTGCATTTCAAACCTTTATTAAATATCATCTTTGGAAAAAAGGAATCTCCAGTCAAACATTAACATTTGAATGTCTAAACTGTCCATACTTAAGGAAACTCCCCTTCCTCCCACACCTTTTAGCATTTCTACAAATCATACATCAAAAATGGTGGCATTTTTGTTTTCTTTTTTTAGACTGTTTCTTACAGCTGCAGGACTTATTTTTTTCTCTTAAATCCACTGAGAGAACAGAAAGTTCACATCCAAGCTCCCATAGATTTAAATTATATTTTAGCTCAAAGTCTTTAAAAATAGAAGTAAAGAGTTTTGAATTTGTCATATATTTAATATAATACTGTAGAGACAGAAACCTTCACCTGTGGGCCATCAGAGTCCTCTGCTACTCACGGCATAAAGATTTCACACACCTGCCGTTTGTTTGAGGCTTACTTTTTAGTCTTTGGTTCTTTCTGACACTCTTCATATACTTGTGCATGTATCACTCTTTTATTGAAACTTGTTAACACTGTTTTATTCAAATTTACATTTTTTATTTGATTCTATAGTTTGTTGTGATGTTGAGTTTGTTGACTGTCAGGAGGAAGCAAGCAAAAAAATAAGTTTCATTAGATGTTTCAACAGGAATTATAACTATTTAACAACACACTTCTTGTGTAAGAGTACAATAAGGGAGTGAGAGACACAGCTGTGGGGTTACCATGGGGATTCTAGCTATAACATTCCTTTTTAACCATGTTTTTTTACATTTCTAATACAGTTTATACATCAAAATGTGCATTTAAAGCTTATGTTATTACGACGATATTGTTAGAAATTTTGGCAAGTTGCAATGGAACCCATTGGATCTTTGTCAGATAAAAAGTTAAATGCTGTTTTTTTTCTTACAATTTTCCACCTAACTTCTCCTCACATGTCAGCAGCTCCGACATGAGGTAAAAGTCATCCCAGCTTTGTGTTTACTAATCCCAGCCTTTCTGCCATCTTCCATGGTTAAATCTTTCACGGTACCCTCTTCACTTTACAATGGCTGCAGAGCCTGCAGGTGTTGAGTGAGCGTCACGATGCTGAGGCAAGGAAAGCTCCTCACTCAGTCCTGTGAAAAGAAAAAAAGACGAGAGAGAGAGAGAGAGAGAAATATCCTAAAGTATTTTATTTCTCTACTCAGATCCAATCTCAGGACAACAATGGTGCCATTTTATACATTTGACAAGTTTATAACAAACACAAAATGTAAATGTATAAAATAAAAAAAGAAGAAGATTAACCTTTAAATATCAAGAAGACAGAAAAAAGGTAGACAGAGAAATTATATTGTCTTTATCATCAGATCAGTGATGTTTCCTGTTTCTATAAATAAATAGTTGTTAGCAGAAGAGACGGCACAAACATTTTGGATTCCAACCCACTAAATGATAGTGACCAAGACTTTAATCTGTGACCGTCACATGGAACTGATGCCAAATCAGTCTGTGGAGAAACAGGCAGCTGCATTAATTAAAACATTGCATTTTGTCAAAATATAGTAAAGAAAGGCCTGATCAATGGATTATTGGAATGAACTGTCAGAAATATAACCTTAAATAATTTTGTTCAATTAACTTTTTTGAGCAGCAGAAACAAAAAACAAAATTTTAAGCAAAAACTTTTTTTTTTTCAAATATTTGAGATTTCCTCTTTTTTAATGATCAAAAAAATCTTCATCAGAAAACCTAAAAATCAGATTCAGGCCAAATAGTAATGAGTTATCCTGATCAGGAAGACAAATCAAGACATATTTCTGGAACTGTTCACAATATCAGGATGATCCAGGTACCAAAACCACTCCTAAAAAGCAGGAATCTGAAAATGCGCTGATCAAATTTGATTTAATCTTCAGTTTGATGTGAGGGGTCACTTCTATTATGAGTCAAATTTTTATTCTTTGTAACAACTATGCTGAAAATCTGCCAAAACAAACATCTCTAAGTGTAAGTTGATATCCACAGGTTATCTAAGGACCCTTAGTGGAGTCCCCCTACCTTTGGGAATAACGGCTTCTGATGATGAAATTATAAAACAAATCGAAAACATAACAAATCTTAACACTTTTCATTTTTAATCACCATGATTCAGACAAAACAACTCTGAAATCAGCATCTCTGTACGACACTCATTTCATTTCAGTAAATTCAAAAGCAAGCTGATCAGGAGACCACCTAACCAAGTCACATTTAACGAGTCTAAAAATAACTGCAGTGATTATCATTAACTTCTTCCAACCAGCTGGAAACTAAAAACTGTTCTTGTAACTTAAAATAGCTGCTGAATGCTTAAAGGTGACCTATTATGGGGGTCCTAGAACAGGTTAGGATACATCTGTGGGTTATACAAAACTTGTTTATTTGATTTAATATACAAAATGAAGAGAGATTTGACCCTTTTCAGTTCTGCCCTTTCTGAGCTCTTTTCAGAATGTGCAGTTTTGCTTAAGTTACTTGGTAACCCCCCTCCCAACCTTTTGTTTACGTTAGCTCCACCCTCCCAACATCCAGAGAACTATCCTGTTCGTCCTGTGAAGAAGTGGGCGGAGTCTCCGCTTGGGTTACCAGGTGAGGGGCTGGGCTCCCCTTGGTGTTGCTAGGTCACCGTGTTTGTGACGTCACAAACACAAGGTTCTGGAAACCGCTTGTTTGCTGACACTAAAAACAGCATTTATATATTGTCATAAACAACTGGGAGGATTTTTTGGCGCTTGGACTGTTTCTGGAAGTGGTAAAGACCCAAATTGAAGCATAAAAACATGTAAAAAGGTGAATTTTGCATAATAGGTGCCCTTTAAAAAGCCAAAAAGTAAAGTTTGAAAACATGAAGGTGAAGGGTTTGCTTGTGGTTCAGGTGTGGATGAAGAACCATCAGATCAAGACCCTGTCAAGGCCAGCCCAAACTCCAGACCTGAACCCCTTTAAAAAAAAACTCCAGAATGTGATTTAAAGGAAGATGATGTCAAACAGAGCTGAGCTGATTGAGTTTTTGGACCAGGAGAAGCAGAACAACAGTTTTTAACAAAATAATGATTTCTGCTCTTGTTTTATTATTATTATTATTATTGTTATTATTATTATTATTAATAATAATTTTATTATTGTTTTCTTTACATTTTATGGGTCTGTAAACACTCTTTTGTTATTCTGAGCTGATCAAGCTCTGAATATTACAAAGAGAATTAAAAATAATGTACCCAGTCACAGACTTACAAAACTTTAAATCTGGGATATTACATAACATAATGTAGCCGTCGATCTGTTCATTTTGGCTGGATGTGATAAAGGTGTGGGGGGGTTATTCAGAGGGTGGGTGATGCTGATGAATAAAGCCCACCCCTCGACCCCCACCCCCCCCCCCCTCTCCGCACACCCGACTGGGAGAATGAGGGGTGGTGTGTGTGTGTGTGTGTGTGTGTGTGTGTGTGTGTGTGGGGGGGGGGGGGTCGGATCGGTGTCACCCCATTGTCCCGCTGCGGCGAAGTGGGCGGATAGCAGTGTCTCTCCGCTGCCCAATGGCAGGCACGACTCTCCTGAGAGCGCAGGGAGGCACTTCTCTGCCATGCAGAATCCCTAAAACCAGCATCATTCCGGCTCGGAAAGCCGCAGCACTGACTGTGCAACAGCCTCCGCTGCTGAGAGATGTCAGAGCGGGTGTCGACGCGCACACGGCCGCAGCACGAGCTCACTGGAGCTGCGTAGGACCACCGGAACCAAGGAGAATACGAGATTTCTGCCGGGTTTGATCCTACGCGTAAAACGGACCTAACGCCTGGAATATAAGGATTGATCTTTTTTTTTTTTTTTTTTTTTAAATATCATCCTGCGCGCTTCTTCTCTCTCTCTCTCTCTCTCTCAGTCCAAGCGGGTTGATTTGCTCCATGTCATCATGATCATCCTCTCGTCGCGCAGTGTGCTGCTGTCAGTCTACTACCCGCAGATCTTCCTGATCCTGACGAGCGGCAGCTACCTGTAAGTCTGAGCCAATTAACTGCTGCTTAATTAACTCCAGAGAGCCCGCGCGCGCTCCCGTCCAGCTGCACAAACAAACAAAGACTTTGTGTCACTTCTCTACTGAGCTGTCTATATCACATTTACACTTTGGCATATAAATCCAATTATAAGACATGCTGTTTAACCATCTGTTGAAGCTGTTTATTGCCTCATCACTGCTCCATGCGGCGTAATTACGCAGAGATCGAGCGTGACTAAAGTGTGTAAGTTAGTCAGGAAATTATAATTGTACAATGTTAAACACGCGTGTTTTAATGTTAAACTATTGTTTTTAAAAATAGCAGAATATTAATAGTGTGATTGACACGTGGGAGTGTGGTGTTAATTAACTGGAAACGCATATGAACATGAGTCTCTGAGCAAAGACTCCTAATTAACTTTCTGAGAGGGAAACGTTTCTCAAGATCAATAAAAAAATAGGAAAAATTGTGTTTAAAGCAGATGAATTCATTTCGGCCACAGAGTGGCAGAGATGTTCAAGACAATCGGATGTGGAGGTTCAGCATTTTGCCCCTGCAAAGAGAACTGAAAGTGAATATTTGGGAACAACATTCCCAGTCAAAGATTATCACTTCACAATGCTTAATTTTTTAAAATCTGTATTTTTCCATGTTTATTGTATTAAACCCATAATACCCTCCTGCAGCAGCATGCAGGTGATTGACACTAATGAGCTGATGATGGGGCTTTAAATGAATGGAAAAATGACTAAGAGGAGAAACACTGGCTTTGTTAAAGTTTCCCTAATTATTTCCTCACCCATGCAGCTCCCTTTTTGCTTCTCTCCTCGCAGCCCGGAGACCCCAAACCTGAAATAGATGTGGTTTTTGGTTTTCGCTGTAAGTGGGCTACACTGCTATGTATAGCGATGACTTGCACATCAAACCCAAGCTGCATCGCATCGATTGTTTTGCTTCTCGTAAATCTGCTTTAATGTTGAGAATAAACCGCCTAAAACATTTTGATATTTTACATTTCAGTCAGTCCATCATTGTTTCATCATTACTGTAAAATCTGATGGTTTTGTTGGGGCATGTTAAAACAAAATAATTTAGATAAATGAGCCTGTAAGTGTGTGAAGCATGGTTAGTGTTGGTCCTTACAGTTATTTTCCTCCTCTCCTTTGAAAGAAAAATATATTTTTATATTCCCTAGACTTAGTTGTGCAGTGTTGGTAAGTGCATTCCTAGTAGAAGATGCGTGCCCTGAGAGATTAACGGTGTTTCAGTGGGTTTCCTGTGATGGAGTAGGTGGCTGGAAGCATACTGTATGCCATGTGGTGGGCTTTAGTTCCTCTTCCTGCTGTGTGATACAAACATCCAAGCTTGTCACTGATGGCTGCTTAAGCCTGATGAATGATCAGGGGTTTTTTTTATATTTAATGATGATTATGAGTGTTTTAGCTTTTTCCTATAAGGTGTTTTACACCACCACCCACCACGTGCAAATAACCCCCTAATAGCTTTGCTTAAAAAAAATGTTCATATTCTCACAAAAGTTGTTGATGTTTAATGACCCCACTCAGTTTTATAGTCTTTCCAGTCGTCGGCACACAGCTGCAGGACTGTGCAGACTGAAGTTTGAGATGTCTTTCACAGTAGTTTGACTTTGTGTGGATGCTCTATCAGATGGGAGATCTGTGCCCTGTGGGCGAGCTGTCCCCAAGCTGCAGGAGTACACACAGAGTACAGGAAGCAAACAGAATCGCATTTGTGCACTTTGACGATGGGTGGATTTAAAAGCTTAGCTCTGGAATTCTCTGTTTGGTGTTTGATGCTTTAGGTCGCCACTGGTTCTGTCAGCTATCAGGTGAAAGACACGAGTAGAACACCCAACGAAGACGGCTGTTCAGAGCTCGAAAATATCGGTTTCAAATGTTTTGTTGAAATCACTTTGAATGCAGGATCAGCGCAGTTCTGTTCAGCCTGAACATTTGTTGAGCTAGTGACTTTCTCCAGTTGCATATTACTTTTTTTAATGAGCCAGCCCTTTCAGTTTGTACAGGCTAGATAGCATTGTTGCCATGGACAACCACACATACAGCGAGGTGTGTGTGTGGGGGGGCGGGGGGTCATGAAGGGTCAGAGGAGTTCAAGCCTTTTTAACAGCCGAGAGAGCAAAGAGGGACTGAGAGCAGCAGCAGGCTGCTCAGTGTTTACCCTGGTTATGAAATCCACCTGACAAAAGTTCCTTTCTGGGCCTTATCAACACCAGGCTGATAGATTTCTTCTTCTGCGACAAGAAATACAGCATCTTATCATGTTTTTGTGAATGAAAACAAAACAAGCTTCCAGAAAAAAAAGTCTGGAAAATCAACAATGAAAGTTTATTTTCTTAAATGCTTTTTTGTGCACTTTTATTACTTCTTAGAGTTAAAAGCTCATCTCACAGATGTTAGGATTTATTTGAGTTTATGAGCTTGACATTAAAATTTATGTTGTTTATCGTTTTTAGTGAAACTTAAGCAACCGCACAAAACAAAAATGTAAGTTTGTCTTTTTTTAACAGACTTAACAAATCCTTGCTCTGAGTCAGGGGTGTCCAAACAAGCACTGTGATCCTAAGAATATATTTCATAAATCTTTCCACTTCTCAGTGTTCTTCCTCCTCACCAGTTGGTTCATTCCCACCCTGTTTTTGACTCTGCCATCACTTTTCGCTGACACACAACTTGCCTGCGTTAGTTTGCCTTGTTTGTGGTTAATCCTTTTGAGGTCAACGTCATATTTCAAAGCTAGCCTTTTCCCCTCATGTTAATTTCTGGCTTCCCGTGCCTGACATGTTTGAAAAGTATGTATCTACATGGTTTTGAAGACTATAAACAAAATCGGAGAGGGAGTTACAGCTTTGTTGAGCCGTGAGTTGTTTGCTGCAAACTCAAATCTGTTTTCAGACGTGTTGTAGTTGTTCTTCATTATAGAAGTGTAGTTGTACAGTATGACAGTAGGATGAGTTAAGGTGACAGGTGTTGAAAACTTGATAAATTCTCTGCAGATGAATCGTGTGGCTAAAAGGAAAACAGTTTTTTGTGAAGTGTGAATGAGGTTTAAACTCCTAACATGAAATATTGTCCCCATAAAATAAGCATTTCTTTGTGTTGCAAAAACATAAAAACTGGTAGTTGATTAAAAACATCTTAACTGAGTGTGTGTGTGTGTGTGTGTCTTGGCAGGGCTCTGTCCTCGGTGGTGGCTCTGGGTGCCAACATCATCTGCAACAAGATTCCTGGGCTGGCTCCTCGCCAGCGGGCCATCTGCCAGAGCCGCCCAGACGCCATCATCGTTGTCGGCGAAGGCGCCCAAATGGGCATCAATGAGTGTCAGTACCAGTTCCGATATGGACGCTGGAACTGCTCGGCGCTGGGGGAAAGGACAGTCTTCGGTCAGGAGCTGCGAGTAGGTCAGTCTGGGTTCTTTCACAAGGAGGAGCATGGTGTTCATTTACACAGACAGTTCAGGGCCCGAATTGATCAAACTTCTTAGAGTGGAATTTTAGACCTAAGTGCTGAAAATTTCTTCAATTTACTCCTACTTTCAGACTTAAGTGTAAATGTCAGTTACCAAATTTCTTAAGACTAAGAATCACACTTATTATTTACAACAGGTAAGGTCTCTATTGCACTGGTCAAGGTGGGAATGAACTTTCTTTTCATTTATTATCTGTGTTTTACTCAACCTTCATGAAATCTGTAAATTTCATTTTAAAAATCCATAGTACTCTCACACAATTGAAATGAACATGACAAACATACGTGTATGTATTTGTTTTTACTACAGAGTGAGGACCTTTTGGGCCATAGTTACTATCAAAGTGAGGCATTTGATGTAAAGTAAGGACCTCTTCAATGTCTTCACTTTATTTGCAGCTCTACTGCGCTTTACTAGTTAGGTTTAGAGGTATGGTGTGAATTAAGTTTTGGTTTAGGTTAGGGTTAGGAATAGACTAGTATAGGTTAGTTTTAGGGAAAATGTCTGGGTTAGGCATAAATGCAGTTACAAAAATGAATGGAAGTCAATACAAAGTCCTCAGTTTAATGCAAATACAAGGATGTATGCATGTGTGTGTGTGTGAAGGAGGCTTTGTCGGCAAACAGTTTAGTGAAGAGACGAGGAGGAGGAGGAAGGTGCTAACTCAACATTTCCTCAAGCTGAGTTTTTTAAAAAGTATATGAGTTTTTCTCTAAACATCTGGATTCATGCAAATGAGGAAAATTTACAATCAGTACAATGTGACATGTATGAACATTATTGTGTTGAATGTGAACTTATCTTAGGATTTTCAGAGTTTTATCTTGACATTTCTCAAAATCTTCTTTAACTTGAAATCCGATGCAGTGATTGGTCCATGCCGGAGGTTCTTAATGACGTCATCCAGGATCAGTTTGTGACACAGCAAAGTGTCATAAATCAGCTCTAAGACTGACACTTTACAATTACTCTTACATTTTGCTTAAAGTCAGACTGAGATGCTTGATAAATGACTTTTAGGCCCAGTTTTTAGCTAAGAATTTTTTTAGACTTAAGTCCATTCTTAACAGCATCAATCAGAGTAATTCTCAGAGGTTTGATAAATAAGTTTGGAAAAAAAACAAAATGTGATTCTGACTGGATTGACGAGCTAAACACTAGTCTGAGAGGGAAGAAGACCACAATAGATTGCTGCTGTCTGAAAACAATTTCATGCTCAAAAATCTTATATTTGTTGGTGCAAACATGGTTTTATAAAGATCTAATCTGCTGTCAGTTCTCCATTTACAACAGACAAACTACCCCAGGTGCAGGTAGTTTTAGGCACAGTTACAATTTGCAAGAAGTGTTGAATTGATTTCTTGTTGGATTGATATCAGTGTGGAGCTCACATCTGATCAATCTGTTAAATGGACCATTCAGATTTAATACCTAACAAAAAAACAGATTACATTTTTGGTGTTATCTATCTTTATTTTGCTGAATAGAGTGTTTTGAGCTTGTGGTTGCTGATAGTCATGCAGTAGCAATAATACAGCCAGAACCTACTGCTTCTATATTTTTTCTATGAAAAGGCAAACAGCTCCATAACACATGCCATCATATTGTCCCAGCTTTGTGAAAAGGAACCAGAAGAATTAGAAAAATTTGGTACCAGTCGAACCCTGGGTTATGTGGTTTGTCAAAAGCCAAACCCAAACTGCACACATCACACAGTTGAGACTCAAACCAGTAACACACTGTTTTTTTGGACCTTCTTGTATAACCACGATCACGAGGACTTCTCATACAGCTGATTCCACTTCGTCTGCATTGCTCTCAGTTCATTTGAGATTACTCTTCTTCAGCATGCTCTGCTTTCTGTTGGGTTAGCTTCTGCAGTGAGCTTGTTGTTTAGCATCAGTCTTTTTCTGACTGTGTGAAAGTTAAGGAAAAGATACAAAAAAACTTTAGCACTAATAGGGGAAAAGTTTGGCTGAGAAATGATATCTGAAATGAGGAGGCAACAAATAGTATTGTTGCAGAGAGCTTATGCTGAACTAAAATAGATGGCTACATCTGGTGTTAATAGAGTTCAATTGGTTGTGTCCATGCCTGGCTGGTTCTTTAGGGTAGGTGCATAAATGCAGAGAATCCCCAACAAGCAGGCAATTTTTATTTTCAATGACTTTTGAAATCCTCTTACTCTGATTTGCCTTAACCTTTTTACGTTGATACGGTATTTCATTTAAAAAACTTGACTGTCATCATGTTACAGTTGGATTGTGCACCTAATTCAGTGGTTCTGATAAAAACAACTCCTCCGATGAAGTAGCCAAGTTAGCTCCAGCTTCCTCTGCAAAGAACTGGGTTAGAGGTACAAGTTCGGAAGTTGTTTTCTCAGCCTGCCACCAAGAAATGCCACAAACTGATCTGTAGGAATAAACTGAGGTTTTGTGTAAAAGTTATAGCTAATAATATACCATAAGGAGTTGTTCCTAAATTACCTGAGTTTGGAGAAACAGAATAGGACTGACAAGCTAATTTCTAGTCCAAAACGCAAACCAAAATGAATTGCTGTTATTTCAAAACAATTCCAATTATTAAAAAAATAAATCATTAATCAAGTTCTGGTATAAACCTTTACATCACCATCTGTTTTGTAATATATGGTTAAATAATTCTGTGAATGAGTAAGTAGCAAAGAAAGCAGCAAGCTGTAGCACTTCCAGGGTACTCAGGTGTCACTTCTGGCTGAAATTTCTTTATTTTTCGGCTGAAATACTAGTTTTCTGCTAAATTCAAGGCAAGTTAAAGGTTTTAATAACAACATTTACATGAGCTGTTACTAAATTAGAAAAATTAGAACTGTTTTTTTTAGACAGCAGCACTTTAACAAGTTTTTTGTAGTTTAGCTGTGTTCAGACCAGTTGTCAGCTCATTAGTTCTGTTTGAATCTATTTCTTCACACAGAGGTCATTCAGGAAGCTATATGCTACTACAGATTTTAAACTTTTACACAGAAATCTATGTTAAAGTATCCAATCTATTACTTTAACTGTTTTATATGCTTTCTGAAGTGCTCACACCCGAGCATCTCACATGTTCTTGCTAAAGGTTTTTTAAATACCTGTTTCCTAAACTACATGTGAGAACATGTATGATGTGATTTTTATTTACATTGTTTTTGTTCTCCTGGGCTGTTTATTTTGTGTTACTGTTATTTATATTGTGATCCTTTCTGTGTTTGGTTTGACGTTCAGAGTCACATTTACTGTCTTATTTAGTCCTAATTATTTCTTTTTTTTAGTCCTTTTTACTGTGATCAGTTAGATGGAGTTTATGCTGGATATTTTAGGGTCTCTACCACGTTTTCCAAGTGAGGTAATTTCTACATCTTTTTCAGTATTGACAAGATAGAAACAGTGTTCTTCCTTTGACTGTTCCTGTTTGATTTTCAAGCATAGACACATTTAACTGATTTAACCTCATGATGTTGTCCTGAAGCTTTGGTCACGTTTGATCAGTGAACAATGATAGCCATACTTGTGAAAGTGTATGTTTTAGAACAAATGTCAGCTGGGTCCAGTCGCTTTATTAGACTTCATTTTGTCTTCATTACTTTACATAGTTGTATAAATGCATATAAATTATTAATGAGTTAAAATAAAAAAAGATATTTAATAGGATCTGTTAAACTAACTAAAATCACCGTGCACTCATTTTATGGCCTCATAGGTTAGTCAGTGTAGCAGCAAAACATCTTTTTCAGTGTTTTCCTTGATTGGGTTTTGACTGTTTGCTCAGGATGGGAGACTGTGATTCAACACAAACTGCTGGCTTCTCCTTTAGATTGTTCTTTTTTCATGTACGGTGCCCGAGACAAGGTATGTTGTGACTTGGCGCTATGTATAAATAAACTGAATTGAATTGGTTTGAATGCTGAATGTATCTCTTGTACTCTGAGTCCTGTTTTAGATCTAATCACTTTCAGAATGGTAACTGTGATGAGTGCCATTAAAGCAAATGAGGATGTTATTCATTTAACCACAAAATTTACTTATATCCCAGCAAACAGTGGGTTAGCATAAATCATAAGACCCCAAATGAGTTTTGAATATGGTTATGGTGAGTGGGGATGGATAAAGAATCTATATGAGCGGGGGCCTCATAAGTGGGCCCATTGCTCTCCCCAAAAGACACTGGTCTTTATTCAAACCTTCGCGTCCC
>JARVJO010000002.1:24556704-24575349 GCA_031762555.1 Cynodonichthys magdalenae
GGGCTTGTGGAGTTACAATAAGGAGGAATTCAGACCAAAGCATTGCAGTTCCACTTTTTATAGACCCCAACTGAAAGCACTAAAAAAATTAAACTCACTCAACTCAACAAAAATTAGGTGTGACAGATAAATTACATTTTTATAAGTTAAGTCTGTTTTATTTTTTTCAATGCGATTTCAATGTGAAAATGAAGGATTTAAAAGTATGATGTGTCTCCTTTAAAACTCTGAAATTAAGGTCAGTAACAATCTGTTATGTTTACTTGCAATCTGCTTTATAAACTACTGGATGTGGAATATAATCATTTACAAATAATTATGATTTGGAGGCAACTCAATTCAAGATATCTGCCACAGTAATTTGACTTTAACAAACCTAAAAGTAGCTATGGTGTAGTTAGTTTTACAGATACTGAGCTAAAGATTGGTGTAATAGCAGCTAAGATTTATTCTCAACACATATTCTGAGCGCAAACTGGATTATTGTTTAGAGATTTGGTATGCACGTTTTCAGTTATTATTCATTCCTTTTTGTTTTATTTTAAGGTTGTTTATTTTAAGGTTGTTCAAAAGAAAAAAACTATGTTGTGTTTTTTAAATGTACTGTAGGTTTTTCTTTTCATGTCCTGTGTTATATTTTTAGCAAAATTTGAAGACATATGTGCTTTTATGAGTATTGTTTTTGCTTTCAGTAAATGTGTATCATCATTGTGGATTATGAACGATATTATAACATTTTGGATTAATACTATTGTATAGTGTTTTTACAAAACCCAAAATGGATTTAGATCAACTTTTTAAAATTATGTTTGCTGTCTGCAGATAACATTTGAAAAGTTTGAGCTTTTTTCATATAAAATACAGTATAGTCCTGTACAAAGTGCTGGAATTTGACTGGTTAATTTTTACCACCAATAACTGTCTAATGTAACCAGACTTGAGGAATTTTTGAGCGAGTTATTTGATACGTATTTGTCTGTTCATACCAAAACATTCATCTCTGGGTGCTGAGTTTTAATGCTGATCTGAAGAGCTTCGAAGAGGTTTCTCTGAAAACCATTACATGTTTGACAAATTGTCACGGTTTGTTTTGCTCTCTGAAGTGCAGAGAAAAAAAACGGCATTTTACCTAGAAAAATGCAAGTAATTGCGACTGAGTACATAAAACAACACACATTAAAAGACTTCATAGCAAAAAGACTCCACAGGCTGAAAGGCCTCTGTAAACACTCTGCGGCTGACTTTGTCTCTGATGCTCAACTCTTTCCAGATTACTTCCTCCTGAATGGTGAGCAGGGTTCTAATAACTCACAGCCCTGTAGACCAGGACATGCTGTTAAAGTCAAAGCTCTCTGTAGATATTAGAAGAGTAGAAAAGCTCTGAGACATTGGTATGATTATTTGTCATTGTCTGGTTCTGCGTGGCTTCTATTTAATCTATATTTCATCAGTCTTATTTCACAGAGATTAAAGGTTTTTATGATAACAACATGACTTATTGTTGTACTGAATCAACAAATCATCGTCTTCATTTGGATAATGAGCTCCTGTCTTCTTGCAGATGGTTAAAGATCACTGAAGCTAAACTTAATTTTTTTAAATAATAATTTATAAACACAATGATCACTTTTTAAGGTAAAGTTTCCAAAGACTGAGTTGGCTGGGTGTATATCTCTTAGTGTTGAGATCATGCAGTACTACACACTGTACATCCTTTTATATTCAGCTTCTAAGTACACAAGTATTTTTCAAAACAAGGAAACTGTATCATAATGATAAAATATGTTTATATGACGTAAATTCACTTTGTCTTTAATTTTACAAATCCATATTAACCTTTTAATTTACTGCTCTGTAGCTGTTAATTAACTGTTAATGACCACCTCTGAAAGTCAAAGGTGGTCGATCTGGCCTGTGTCGTTTTGTTAGCAAGTTAAGTCTTGAGCCAGTGGAGGGTTTCTGATGGAACTAGCAGAAAGTAATCACTGGATTTACCAACACAAAAAATAGCTGAAATATAACAATTTGACAAATACTGAGGCAGAATTTGTGGTAACAGCTGAGAGTCATTCACAACACATCTTGTGGTATCACTTCGGATCAGGCATAATATAATGTTTCATTAGAGGTTTTAACAAAACAGCTACAACATTGACTTTAAACATACAATAATCTTAGTTTGTAACTTTTTAAAATTCTTAAGATATTTTGTAAGCTTTAACTTATTGAGTGTTTACAGCTTAAGTAATAATTATTTTAATAAATGTTTATTTTGTCTTTATATGTGTAGCCTTATTATGACACACCCATCAGTGTGAAATTTGTTAGGAATGTGTCCGACCTCCACTGCACCACCCAACGGGTTTATGATAGATCCTATATTTGAAGAGGGGGCTCCATCTAAAAAGGGGGTGTCTGGACATTCAAAAATGCTTGTAATTCACAAACTATTCAACATAGGAGCTTCAGATTTTTGTTGTTGTTAAGCTCTGATGAAGGGCTGTCCATCGGGCCTACCAATGACATGGTGAATATGGTAAATAAATATTGCAAATGACGTTGATTCTTTCTGTTTCCAGCTTCCTGTTTATGAAAACATAAAGTTTACTTTCACTTTTTCTCAAGGTGGTGAAACTTGGTTAGAATATTTTGCTTTAGGATCAAATATAACTGAACAATTAAATGATTATAAATTGGTTTAAAATACTTTTTTCCATTGGATAAAATTGTTATATGGCTGTAATTATCAGCCGTAGGGCAAATGATGGTGTCGAGTTCGGATAGATTACAGAGCCAACACATAGAGACCTCATTCAGATTCATCCATCAATTATCTTTTTTCTGCTTTAAAGTGCAGGATTGTGGGGAGCTCACACCATTCTTCAGTTATTACATGGAAATATCAAAGCAACATAAGATGTGGGCTTTTTTACTCCACAGAAACTCATGGAGAGATTCTGCAAACTTCCAACATAATAATGTAGCACGGTAGTTAGGTGGTTAACACTGCTGTCTCACAAAAAGAAGGTTCTGGGTTTAACCCCTTGTTTGGACCTGGGGTCTTTCTGTGTGGGGTTTATATGTTCTCCTTGTGTGGGTTTTTTTCAGGAGCTCCGGTTTCCTCCCACGGACCAAAAACATACATCAGGTCACCTTCAGACCTCCCTCTCTAAAGAGCTCTGTGATCTCAGTGTGATTAGCCTGGTGAAACAAAGGTTAATTAAATGAGGGCTACAGCAGAAACAAACAAGGATTTTTTTTCTTGCAACCCATTGCATCATTGTATGCACAGGTGTTCAAAATACTTTTTCAGACAGGGATTGTTGCTTTAAAGAAACTAAAAGTCTCTTTTAAATTCTATGAATTTCTCCAGAACTTAAAAGTTCATGTTGCACTTTAACTTGAAAATGTAAACATTTTAATTATAAGGTTGTATTACATATTAACTAGCGTTTCACATTGAAGTGTACAAATACGAACACATCCCATGGAGATGCAGCTGCCGATGGTGTCATTGACTCATCAGGGAGACCTGCAGACCACAGCTGTGTGGGCAGCAGAACAAGGTGCTTCTGCAGAGGAATTCAGCACTTTGGACAGCACCTAGACAAGCTCTCCCCTCTCTTCTATTCTTGTCTGCACTCTCGCAGTCTAAGCCCAGAGACTTTGTGGTCGGAAATGTAACCACATCTGTGCTAAGGTGCAGGAGGTGTGGCTGTTTAGGAAACAGAAGGAAAATGAGTCACTTATCAAGATGATGCACCAGATTAGGATTCTTTTACTGTTTGGAACAGAATCATGTTCTCCACTGATAAATACTGGAACTGATGTAGCTTATCAAAAGTTTCTTCATCCACATCTAACAAGATGTTCCTTTGTTTTAAATATTTTTTTTCCTCCAGGCAGTCGGGAAGCAGCTTTCACCTACGCTATAACGGCGGCGGGGGTGGCCCATGCCATCACAGCGGCGTGCAGCCAGGGCAACCTGAGCCAGTGCGGCTGCGACCGCGAGAAGCAGGGCTATTACAATCAGGAGCAAGGCTGGAAGTGGGGAGGCTGCTCGGCTGACATCAAGTACGGCATCGAGTTCTCTCGCCGCTTTGTGGACGCTCGCGAGATTAAAAAGACTCCCCGTCGCCTGATGAACCTGCATAACAACGAGGCAGGCAGAAAGGTAAAGAGCCTCCTCAGCTCTGTGTCCTTCTTCCATTTCCTTTGAAAACTCTAAATAAAAATACAGGATTAATGAGAAAATAATGTCATACTCTAAAATAACTTTATCACCTGCTACTAAAAGGAGATGTTTTTTGTGTCTGTTAGAAACATGAGTCATGTTTCACTGGGCTTCACTTTAATGAAGCTTGCAGAAAGTAATCATTGTTATTATTATCTGCAACTAAATCCTTTATGGAGTCACCTTGACTGCTGCAGTCAGTTGACCTTAAAACATGGCTATATGTCAGAGTGCTTCAAACCAGCCCTGTCTAGTCTGCTTTAATCCAGCTCTGGTTTGTTTGCCTAGAAAGTCTGGTTTGATTGGGGAGGTATGAATCAAGCTCTGATGTGTGAATGCCATGTTCCAAAAGCAGGAAGCGGACCTTGCTTGGCGTCTGTTAGTGGTGGACATCATTGCTTTAAAGTTGGATGCGCTCCTACGTAGTGCACGCAGAGAAAATGCAAACTCCATTAAAAAAAATTTAAAAAACCCAGGCTGGCAGGCAGTCCTGTGATCTACTCTCTGAGACGTCACAGTTCTAACCACTGCACCACTGTGCCATGGAGAAACCTTTAGGGGTCTACTTCAGTCAGATGTGTGCGTTTTCACATGTTGATGCAGAAATCCAGAAGGAAGATTTTAATGTACATTGTAAGAGCTCTGAAGGGTTTCATTACAGACATGTTTGTTTCTTTTTAGTCTCAGAACAGTCACAGAGAAATAAAAGAGATGAGAGGTAAATAAAATAACTGATATGAACGTCCAATTTATTTGTCTTATTTGTTGAGACTCAGCCAGAGGTTGACAGATGGAGGACTGACATTCCCGCCTTTTCCAGTTCGGTTCATGGAATTATGAAGTCAGGAACAGGATATTATTGGAGTTGTCTGCACAATACCAAAACATGTCACTGCTATTTGAATGTGTCTAATCGGGGTGTGAAAGCAGGCTGACAAAGTTGGTGTTAACCCAGCAGACAGGGTCTGTGCTGCATGCCAGCACCCTGGCATGCTGGGCTGGACCGTCAGTGTTGGCACTGTCTCATCGAGGAGCTCAGAAACTCCAACATGCTAATGACTCATCCCCAGTGTCTCAGAGCAGTGAATACATTTCAGAATCATTTGAACGTGTGTAATCTTGTTTGTTCAGAAAAGGCCTGACATAAGATGTTAGAACTTTGTGTTAGTTTATGAAAATAGCAAAGCTACATAGCAGAAGTTACATCAGAAGAAGCCCATCAGGAAGTATTTTCTATACATACAAACATAACTATTTATCTACTTTTAATGTTCATGTAACATCTGCTGTTAATGTCTTTTTATTCAGTCATACAGTTAACAGTAAAATATTTTCAGATTCTTCCCTGACCAGCCAAAACAACACAAACACACTTGATGCGACATGTGCCATGATGTTACTTATGGACCACAGTACCCTTCAAGGGTTCAAGGACCACAGGCCTTCCTTAATCTTTGCTATGTCAGTGCTGGTCGTTGTTGATATTTCAAGGAGTAAAATGTTCAAATAATTGTTCCAAACATCAAACTATTAGGAGGGAAACTGTGTCCACACTTGTGCACATACATGCGTTGGTGCATGATGAAAGAGCCTTTCAGTTGTTTGTTCATTAGCTAGAAACTGTTTTATGAAAACTTTGGCCTTTTTGTTGAAAGCTAACGCTGGTCTTCCATATGTTTGTCCAGAGATGAGATGTCTGGATGTTTGTGTCAGTCTGCTGCAGACATGTGTTTGTTTGTTTGTTTTTACAACAAAGAACTGAACAGAACTTACCTAAAACTCTGTTTGACTTTACTGCAACACTTTGTCCTTTGGCCATTCAAAAGTCTTGTGTTTATCTGAACATATGTATTGTATATGTAATATAATATGTATAATTTATGTGATCAACTGGAATCATTTACTTTAAACAAAGATTCTACGAGTCTCTATCTTAATAGGTGCCTCGTTCCAACAATATAGACATATGATGTAAGTGTTAACTTCCTTGTTTACAATGACATCATATCCGGGATGGTCACGTGTCATTCAAGACTATTTTCTTAGTCTAAAGGGAGTTTTTCCTCTCCAATGTCAGCAAAGTGCTGCTCAGGATGGGAGACTGACGAAGTGAAGATTCAACACAATCTGCTGACTTCTTTAGATCTATAGTTGTCTGTGTACAGAACCCTGAGACCACATTCGTTGTGACTTGGTGGTATATAAATAAACTGAATTGAAACTGAGTTGAAATTAGCTTCTGAAGTGAGGAATAATAGTTCAGACCCGAGGTTATGTGAGATAAACTCTACATATCTGTAAATAAATATTCAAGTCTGAGAATTGATTCAATCTCCTGCACATAATTTGGCCTCTCATTCAAACATGATCTTACACTTTCAATCTGGGGGCATCTTTACAAATAGTTGTTGACAGTCATTATTGTACTAAACTAATACAGTTTGGCTTTTGGATTTTCTTTTGTTAGATAAAGTCCCATATCTTTGGTGTTTTTGTTCTCTTTCCCTGTTTCTTCCTTGTTTTTTTTGTCTTTCTCCATGACACGTGGTGAAGTCTAGATTTGTTGTGCAACAGTAATAACTCCCTCTTAAACACTTCACTACAGAGCATTAGGCAGTCAGGTGGATCAAAGAAAGCAATGAATCAAAAAAAAGTGCCTCAAGAAAAGTTTGACTCATAAATTTGATTTTAAGTTACTTGATGAATCATTTCAGCCCCAAATCAGATTTCTCCTTAGCAGCACAAAAATCTTTGTTGTGCCCCTAAATTCTTGAAGAAACCAATTGTTGCATTTAAAAAACGTATGAGTATTAACAAATGGTCTTTAGGCAGAAATGATATTCAGCCCCTGATGAGGGAAGAAACTTTATCTTGAATAGGATGCAGCTGATATTTGACCCATCATTAAAACAAAAGACTGTAATTACAAGATTTTATTCTCTGACCAAACTGAATGTAAAACAACACCAGGTGAAACACCACATTCCTTAAATCATGCAATGTGTATGGGTGTGTGTGTTGGAGAAGGGGTCTTTAGATGAGAATCTGCTCATATTGGACTAATCAGTGACAGATCAGAGGCTTTGATGGACACAGTTTAAGTAAATGTTTCCATGCATCTGTCAGGCTCCTTATGCCAGGCATTCCTTGTGGTTTTTTGTGCTGTGCATTTTTGGAAATCCTCACTCTGAATCAACATCCGCGGCAAAGCTGACAGCTGACCCTGGCTTTTTATGTAGACAGGGAAACTCATGTTTTTTCAATCAAACATCTTTAAACTGGGAAACTGTGACCACATGGGCGCAGAGACAAGACCGACAAAGATACTGAGCATCACTCGTGAATGTTCATGAGTGTCAGATAGAAGCAATGACTTGTGCTTCAGGAAAGGGGCCAGGAAAAAGTTGCATGAGCAGCTAGCATCTTACACTACAAAAACATATCCTTCTCTTAAAGCAAGCTCAGGGTTTGTAATTGGGGTAAAGGCCTCATGTCAGACCATTAGAGATGTGTTAAAAGAGGCCAATTTATTTAACTATTTTTTCCCCCATTAGTTCTGACAACAGTTAAAACCCCAAATACCAAACCAAAGGCCCAGCCTTCAGCAAAGGAATGAATGTCTCCTGCTGCCTTTAGACCAAAATCATCTTATGTTGCAGACCTTGAAAATAAAGTTAAGTGATATCTCACACGATAATTCAGAGGACGTTTCATGAATGACTCTCAGCTACTATCACACAAACGTTTAGCTCAGTGACTGTCAAACTGACTGACTTTTATGTGTTTATGAGATCAGTTGGCTGTGGCGGCCATCTTGAACCAGGCTGGCTCCAAAAGTTTATCAAATGTATATCCAAGGATTATTATTGATACATCTGACTAAATACTACCTGTTGTTCATGAGATATTTTAGTAAAATACACACAAAGGCATTTCTTTATACATAATCCACCTTCATTTTATCAGCAGCGGGTGATTAAAAAGACTAATTCTATAAAAGTAAAGTAGAAAAGTGGAGCATAATATTTCCAAACAATGCATTATTAATTTTTTTAAATCCTTTCTTTTAACCTTTGGTATAACAGCTTACTTTTGATTACCTGTTTATAATTGAAGGAATCACATAATCCTCCAGCGTCCTGTCTTGCAGTGAATTAAGCCTTGTGTTTGGAAATGCCTGCTTAACATGTTTACTGACAAAATAATTATGATTCAGATCAACCCAAAATGACTGGTGGCTGCAAGAAAGCTGTTTCTTTTCCTCCAACACTGATGTGGTTTAGAGAAGAGAAAATTACAGAATGGGCTATTACCACTGCATACAGCATACCTTGTCTCAGAACATGCTAGTGCATGCACTGCTAGGTGGCGGAAAATTTAGATATGTTTGGATTTGTCTGTTTTACTGAGCTCAGCAGTGATCCACGCTAATGATGTCTGGATAAGTGCCTGTAGCAACAAGTCATCAGCACAATCATTAATTACAAGGAACATCAGTGAAGATAAGAAATGTCTTTTTCCTTTTTAATTACACATTAAGACAAAGCCGGAATTTGCCTAAAACTTTTTATTACAGGTTTGTGAAAGTGGAAACTGTAATTATTGGTGTCCCCAGCACTCCAAAGTTAACCTGTCAAAATGGATCTGTAACATAATTCTGATAGTTTAACGGTACACTGTCAGGAAGACAACTGTGATTGGGTAATCATGACGAGCACAACTTTTTCTGTTTTAACTGATAAGATACAGAGCAAAACAACATTTGAAGATGTTCAAAGATCCACATTAAGGGTTTTAATTAGGGAAATCCTTGATCCATTTGACATTGTTTAAAGTGTTTGTTTACTTGTTGGTTGTAGCTGTTTATATATTGGTTTATTAGTAAATCTTTTTTATTTATTCTTTATTGTTTTCTTTTTTTTTTAGTTAGGCAGCCAGTTAGTTGTTTTAGAAATGTTTGTTTACTTGTTTATTTTAGTATTTATCAGTTGTTAATTTTTTTTTTGATTGTTTTATGAAGCTGTTTGTTTATTCAGGAAGTTGTTTAAAATTTATCTTTCTTGGTTTCTGTTTTGTTTTCTGTTTATTTAGATGCTTGAGGTTTCACACAGTTTTTCATATTTTGGCAACACAGCTTTTAAAGACTGTTTTTGTTTGAAGTCTTTGTTTAAAGGCAGGTTCCAAATTCAGGGGTTGCATCCTTTGAAGGCAGAATTACATCACAGCCGTGCACTGAAGGCTCCTCAAATTGCTCCTTCTCAGCCCACCCTAGCCCAAGATACATTGCAGGCTGTCTGGAAGATCTTTTTGCTTGTAATGGTGAACAAGTCGAGAGACAAAGCAAGAGACAGGAGTACAGTTTTAAGTAAAAACTGGTGAAACAAAAATTTAAAGCTTAAAGCGGTTATATGGTCTGCACTTGTATAGCGCCTTTCTATCCAACCAAGACTCTCAAAGCACTTTAC
Organism: Cynodonichthys magdalenae; assembly: GCA_031762555.1. NCBI lineage: Eukaryota > Metazoa > Chordata > Actinopteri > Cyprinodontiformes > Rivulidae > Cynodonichthys > Cynodonichthys magdalenae. Next base: position 24,566,404 of record JARVJO010000002.1, read on the forward strand.
ACTACAATCTGTGCCGTCATTTACCCATTCACACAGCACTGTAATATGTCTCTACAAAGCTAACATGTACAATCATCTATGGAGACTAATCAGTGCCAATAACATTCATAAACTGATGGGCCACTTTTTTCCAGTCTTTGAGGTCAACACTGGCCCACTGGCCCACGTTGGCCGTGTCCTTCGAAGAATGCAGGCACTGAATTTGGACTAGTGCTGGGAGGTATGACCCAAATTTTATATCACGGTATTTGACAGTATTTTTCTTTTCATCACAGCTCAGCTAATAATAAAATGTACAAACGTTGCTTATTGATTAGCAAACCACGGTCAGCTGACGTTACTCTCTTTCTGCAACACAGAAACTATTTATTGGCTTTTTTCTTTTACTGTACCTCTGTCTGTGTCGCTGTTTCCCTCCTCTGCATGTCTTTTCATCTTTGCCTGGTTGTAGACAGTAGTACGCCTCATTTTGGTACGGTCGAGGAGGAGGATGGTTGAACAAAGGTCATTATCGGGTCTATTGTTTTATGAAATTTAATAAAGCTTAATGGGACAATTCAGCCTCTATGGACCAGTCAACTAAACACCAGTACAAAACTACTTCCCCCAGATTTTTCACAATAGAAGCACATTAAAGTCTACATGCACTAACATTGTGCATTATATCTAACCGTGCACGTCACTGAAGAGTTATTTACTACAATCAGCGGTGGCAAAAATGGGACTTTTTTTAAAGTCAGTCAATATAAACAGCAAAATCGCCACCTGCCGCCAAGTACTCCAACAAGCTGTTCCAACAACATTAGCTTGCTAATGAGCATAGCGGTGCTACGAGGGCAAGTGTCACTGGCGCGCACGACGAAATGTTCCAAACGTGTTTAGGCTATTTAAACCGGTATGTCTGGTATTCAGAAGATTCATATCATAACAAAATTAAAATCTGTTTTCCGTATGAACTGGTATAAAGCCCAGCACTAATTTGGACACAGCCTAAATTTATTATTCTCCTCACATATGTACATTTGCATTCCTACACCTGTTAGTGTTTTCATTATTATTAATTATTTTTTTTCTATCATTTGTCAGGTTTTAGAAGAAAGGATGAAGCTGGAGTGCAAGTGTCACGGAGTCTCTGGCTCCTGCACCACCAAGACCTGCTGGACGACACTTCCAAAGTTCCGTGAGATCGGCTACGTACTCAAAGAAAAGTACAATGAAGCTGTGCACGTGGAGGTCGTCCGGGCTAGCCGGCTGCGCCAGCCCACCCACCTCAAGGTGAAACAGACTCTGGGCTACAGGAAGCCCATGGAGACGGACCTCGTTTACATTGAGAGGTCGCCCAACTACTGTGAGGAGGATGCGGCCACGGGGAGCGTGGGCACCCAGGGACGTTTGTGCAACCGCACTTCGCCGCACACGGATGGCTGCGACCTCATGTGCTGCGGTCGAGGCTACAATACGCACCAGTACACCAAAGTGTGGCAGTGCAACTGTAAATTCCAATGGTGCTGCTTTGTCAAATGCAACACGTGCAGTGAGAGGACGGAGGTGTTTACCTGCAAATAAGGCTGCAGGAAATTCTTATTAGCAGGAGGAGCTGGATGAGAAAGAACCAGACAGAGTGGGATATCCAAGCGTCTTCGACCAGTAGGAGGTTTAAAAATGGAACAAATGGAATTTACACTATCAGCTCTTCATGGCGTCGTTTTGCACAGCAGATATCTAATTGCTTTCCAGAAAGTAATTGCTAATTATCAATAGGTAATAGCCCAGAACTTTACTGTCACATTGTGATCATGTACTAATGCATCTCCGGTGAAGATTGGAGTACCCATAACAAACAGTGGAAAATGTGCTTTGCACTCTGGGATTTGCATGTAGAGGAACTCAGAGGAACATGCAAACTGGGGGGAAAAAAAGACATCAGCTGATGTGAGGTGATGGGGAAAGATTTGTCAAATCTTTGCTAAAAGTGACATTTAAAGTTTTTGTTGTATTTTTGCTAAACAGGAGTTTCTGAATGAATCTTGACAAGTAGCCTCCGCACCGGCTGAGGTTGGTGTTGGAGGTGTAGAAAGAAACAACATGTTGTATGCATGGTGCATTGTGTTGCACCTATAAAGTTTAAGTGGAGAACTCTGTTAAACCCTCTGCTGCCAACTGGAATACGGTGGAGAATGTTTAGTTTTCCAGTAACACTGGAACTGTCTGTTCTGAACACTGAAAATAAATTGTCTATTTATGTTATAGTATCTTAAAACGCACTAACGGGTAGAAATTTCTTTTTTTTTTTTTTTTTGTACTAAATGTAAAGAAAGAAAATTATTTTTAGAGACTGACTAAAGATGTATGTTCATTAGAAGATAACTCCACAATTCCTAAAAACTTCATCTTTTCCTTAACGAAAGGAAAAGAAAATTAAAAAGAAGCTTTTAATGCTGCTGATATGCTAACAACAAAATACATCATTAGACTGTGTTTCACATTTAAACATCTCACCATTCTGGATGTTTGCTGTCCTTTTTTCCCCACAAAACTTTCTTGGATGATTTTGCAAAACCTTTGGAAAAACTGGAGAGAAAACACATTAAACTGCACGAATCCCTCGTCAAGTTATTAAATATGAGCTTTTAAAAACCAAGTTGACTGTGTTTTTGAGTCTTAAACACATATTTTATACCTAGAGATAATTTATGAAAGGCTTATGTTTTGAAATAATTTGACAGGTTATCACCGCATTATTAACTAAAGTTAAGCCTGCAAACCTTAATGAAATAAAAATAGAACAATAATTTACCTTTTTCTTGCTATCCAAAGCAGTTTTTTAACATTTGAGTAAAAAACAGTTGCTTTTAGTTTGGATTATTTTAGTTACAGTGGTTACTTCTGAGCTACAAATTAAATCAACAAATAAAATACCCAATGTGCCTAAAAAAATAATCACATGTTCATACAGATCAGGGATGGCTATTGTGAGTCAAACACAGCTGGATGAAATTAAATTATATTTTTATTGTTTTTTTCCAAGTTTTTTTTTCAGATCTAATTAATTTAAGATATTTTTTAGTTGTCTCACTTTTAAAGTAAAATCATTTTAAACTCTTGATCTTCATACAAACTACCATATCTTTCACCTGACATGAAGCAAAATCAATAAAAAATGTCAAAATCCAAGCCTTAGTTTAGCCTTAGTTTACTTTACATATGAACACTTTTTAACATGTAAAAGTCCTTTTTTTTGTTTTCCAGTTATCTGCAGAGTTCAGCTTTAATTCACAGAAAATATATTTTAAATTCTATAAGCTCATTGGTGCTCATTTAGCCCATTCTTGCCACAGTAAAGTGACAGATCAGATATATTGAAATGGGGTTTTGGAAAAAATTATGAACAGTTAATATCTTACCTGCTGTAGAAGCTGATTGAATGACCTCAGTTTGGAGAAGCAGTTTCTTTCTGACTGGGTTAGTGATGATTTTATTATCCTGAGAAACTTGAAAGAACTTAATGAAGTAATTTAGATTAAATGGATCCTTTACTGGACTGAGTGGGACAGCTGGTTTTAAACAATTTCAAAAAAAGTTTTTACAATAATTTAAGCAAAGGCTTTAGATGTATAAATACACCCTTTCAACTATTTAAAAGGAGTTCTTGGGGGTCATGTGTGGCACTTGTGACCCTTCTGACAGAACAAGCACAATATTTATGGCAGGAAAACTGTAATGGGGTAAGACAGCAGTGCAAATATAAACAATATAATATACTGTATATAATAGCATTCCATTAATTTTTTTAAAGATTGCAGCTGTTTTATAAAGAGAACAATCCATGTGGTATGTATTCCTCTCATTAGCTTGTAAATTTGGTCAAAAATGCTTTTTTAAAAAAATAAAAATAGTTGAAAAATCTATCTGCAACAGGTAAAACAGTTACTATTCATAATATTTCTACAAAACTGCATTTCAAAATATTTCAGCTGTCATTTTATTAGTGAAATATCAGCAATTCAGGTACAAATTATAATTGTAATTGTGATTTTTTACTTCTGGCTTATTATTTTCATTTTGACTAAGATGTAGCTCAGATGTAAAAAAATGTTTGGTGAACATAAACAGGTAAAAAAAAATACTCTGAAACGTTTCTTTTTATGTGCATTTTACAAAGTCAAACTAATTAAGTTTATAGAGCAATTTCACATAAGTTATGTTTTCTTTTAAGAGGAGTCCAACTTTTTCCCACATTTAAAAAACAAAACCGATGTTGCTTTGAGTTAAAGATGAATTGTGTCATGAAACACACACAAGCTCATCCCTGATCCCCGGGTAAAGAGTCCACATTCTTCTTTTATTGCTTCTGCATGTTGGTACAGGACAGCTCCCAGTCAGTGTTTAGTTGCCCGTATCGACTGTTCCAACAGGCCTCCTGACTTTTTATTTGCATAAATTTTCCCCCTTTGAAGGAAAAAAAAAACAGACACATTTGGCAAGCACATTAGCGAGTATAAATCATTAAAATTAAAACTAAATAAACCAAGCGGTGTGATGACTGTGATGATATTTTGTACACAATTCATGTTCACACGGTGGTCCAAAAGGGAACAGACTTTTTTTCTCCTCACATATTTGCCTTTTTATGTTTGTATTGAAGGAAATAGAAGCAGAATCACAGAGGAGGAAGAAAACGAAAAGGGTCAATGTAAACCTGCTGACAATGAAAAACAAATCAAACAAAGAGAAAAAAGTCCACGTTATTGGAATTTTATATTAGAAATAAACTTAGTGTAAAAATAAAAAAGTAGTGTTTGGCAGCTGGTTTTTTTATTGTAACAATGCTTCTTGGAAATAAATCTTATACCTTTGGAAAGTCTGTTAATTCCCCTTTTAAATGGTGCCACTTTTGTAAGGAACATGCATTTGTGGGATGAGCAGTAGAGCTGAGTATGTGGGTTGCTCACATTAAACATTTACCAGATCTTCTCTGCCCCCCAGGTGCTGCCAATCAGGCGCAGGTATAAGATTTATTGCCAAGAAGCACTGTTACAACAAATCTACCAAACACTAATTTCCAATTTTTTGTGCTAAGTATGAATATTGTATAACAATTGTTTTGTCTTGGGTGGTCACATCCATAACTTTTGCATAAAACTGCAGATATTCTCAAAACTTAAAGGCGTAAATAAGATCTTTGCAGTTTTCCCCCAAACTGCTTCAGCTGTTTAACGTCTCGTGTTTCCTGCTTTGGCCGAGTTAATGAGAAGAGAGGACCTTCATGCAAATGATCTGATGTGAATAGGAAGTGGCTCAGTGTGCCTCTTGTTTATGGACGCACAGACATGAGTGCAGCTCCTTTGTGGGGGTGTTTCAGAGATGGATGGGATGGCTTGATGAAAGGAGGTGCATGTGTAGCCGGAAACTGCAAGTGAAAAGAGCGGTTATTTAGGATAGGAGCTAATTGAGCGCGGTTTGGAGGAAAGAGCGGGTACACTGTGTAAGTAGGAGCAGCTGTCAGAGCAAGCTGGGGACTGGGATGAAATGTAGCACAAAGATATATTGTTTGACTTAAGCTTTAGGAGGTAAAAACAGGTCAATGATTTTTTAAAATAGTATTACTTTGGCACTTTCCAGTATTATAGGTTTTGTTGATGATGGTGATTTTAGAAAAAGTGGCACCATATAGAAATTCTGTTTTTGGCATTCTTCATATCAGCAGTTTCATCCATCTCTTCCCACAAAGTGAGTCTGTGAATGAAAGCCACGCCACTTCTTTCGTTTGCTGGACACTCACACCCGTCCTCCTGTATGTGAAAAGCATTGTATGCAGGCAGCAGAGCAGAAGTAAGATGTGTTTTGTTAGTTGTCTGAAACCCAGGGGGACCGGAACCCCATAAGCTCCCCCACATTATGTCCCGCATGGAGAAAATCAGTTTGTTCTTTTCTGACAAACATTTTGCCATTAAAAATATGAAATAGGAAAACAGTCTGCTGTGTGTGCCTTCTTCTAAAGCAGCCTTTGTTTGGATGTTAGGATCAGTTCATCTGCAAAATGACTTTCATATCAGGAAAACTGTCAACTTCAAAATTTACAGAGAATATCACAAGAAAAAACTTAATTAAAAAGTGTTTGTGAAGACCATGTATTGTCTCCATGCAAATATATTGACATGGTCAAAGGCGAGTCTTTACCACTTTCCCTCGGTATGAAAGTCAGTCACATGATGGACCTCAAAAACACTGATATCATGAAGTTAGTTCAGACCAAACAGATTCTCCAAAAGTGATCAAAGTTGCTGACGAGGGGTTCTGTGGAGAACTAAGGATTCCCATCCCATCATGTGCAAATGTTTTTATAAAACTTTACTATGCTGTCACTTTTGCAATGAACATTTATTTACAATGAAGATTTTGTCACTCTGTTGGATTTAAAGTTTTGGGTAAAACATGTTTTGCAAAATGAAACAGTAACTTTGTACAGACCAACATGGCCTTTAGTGTAAATTATAAAAATACAATACAAAAGGACAGTGACCTGTTTATAAAATAAAGCTGGCATGAATGTTTTGAGATTAGACTTTCTTTTGAAATGATGGACCCACTTTAAATGTGGCCCTAGTCTGGTCAGCTCAACTTTTCTATGAGAATTTCTTGATTCACCAAATTGTTCTGACCAACAGGCCGATAATAACAAAACCTTACTTCAAACACTCAGAAGCTGCTCTTAAGAAAAACATTATTAGTTGTTAAATTAATTATCAGAAATTTGGTCAATATTAAAGATAAATATCAATGTTTTAGTCAAGATGAGACAGTTTTATCTCTGAAAATCTTTGATTTTCAACATTTGATGCAACCAAGTAATAGTGTAAATGCTGAGTCAGCATTCACATTATTGTTTTCCAATTTATAGTTTCGTTGTTATTTGGACTCTAAATACTGCATATTTTAAAAATCTATTTCAGCCTTTCAGGTTTCAAAATGTTCAACTTGTTCTGAATGTTACGGCTAAATTCAGACGTAATTGAGAATTTCTATAGTTGTAACATTTATACTTTTTCATTATTTTAATTTATTCCCTTTTCAAAGAAACCTTTGTGCTCTTTAATTTCATCTCCCAATGTTTCCTCATTTTGTTATTTGTATTTTTTTTCAAGAAAATTCAGATTAGAAACTCAATGAATCAAACCCACTGAACTGATTTCTGATTCCTTCGCCTAGACCCTCAGAGAGGACTGTTGTGTTGCAGCCCCACATTTTAATTACAGACTGCTCCTACGTTGGTAAAAGATGTTTAAGAGTTTCATGCATAACACAGATTTCTAGTGGAATTCTTTGAGCACTGCTTGTTATTTCAGGATGTTGAACCTATGGTTCAAGTCATCTAAAAATGTTGAGAAACTACTGTGTTGCAAAACATCTGTAAAGCCTCACTGGACAGATATTCAGTCATTCTTTATGCTGTCATAAATGCAGGTTTAAAATTAAACTTTAAATAAAGCAGAGTAGCACACAATACAGCTGAACCGCAGCACAGCCTGCAGCAATTAAACGTGCAGTCGTTTCTGTCATGTGATCACTTGGAGTGGTGTTCTTCTGTGCTGCTATATCTTTGTTTTGACTGCTTGTCTTTGTGAAAGACCATCACTCGGAGGTTTCTCGTCCATCTGTTTGATATTAGTGGTGAGGAACACATGGCCATTCAAAGGCAAAACCCGGCGTGACATCATACACCACAAGGCAAAGTGGGGCTCATCGAGACCCCAGGCTGAGGTCTGTTAACACCACCTGACTGTTTTCACCCATCTGCAGCTACAATGTTTAAGTAGTGAACTAGCACGACTTTCTGTTTGTGAGTTTTTGTACAGCTGTGTCTTGACAGTAGAAAGCTTTTTTTAATATCTATATAATCTTCTCAAAGAACACTGAGAGCTAAGTAAATTCATTGAAAAGCATCCGTGTATCTTTATTCACTTTACCATTCAGGGTCTCAAGGACCAGGGGCCTCACGTATCAACAGTGCGTACGCACAAAAAGCTTGCGTACGCCATTTTCCATGCAAAACTGCAGATGTATCAAAACTGAAATTAATGTGGAAATGTGCGCAGCCCCACGCCAAGGCTGGTGTACGCACGTTTCTGTGGTTTTGGTTCCGTTGGCGACACTTAGAGGTGATTCTGGGAAACTGTTGATGATGTGAAAATGATTATTGTTCACATCATGCAGACACACATGATTAACAATTATTACATCCACATTTACGCAGATAGATAAACAGGGGTGATAGTGGGAAAAAAAATCCTTATTTTTAGATGTAAAACTATTAATAATTTATTATTATGAGCAGATCTTTGTTTATTTAGAATTTATGACTTTTATCAGATTCATTACTTTTCTTTACTGCTGCCTTCTTGAAGGTTGTCTGTGGTTAATATGACAGATTATTTATTAACTCTGAGAGGAAAGTGGGCCTACCTAGACTCCAGAGTCGCATTTCAGACAGCAGGCTTAACAAACCCTGGATTAATGCAGATACTCTGAATCAACTTACCCCGCTCTGTGATACTCAGGATCTTTGGTTTCAGAACAGCTGATATCAACTGGGTAACTTAATTCTGAGTCAAGTCAACCCTGAGATATGTTGGAGCATGAAGCCCTCATCAGTGGAAGTCAGATAACATGATTCACCATGGCAACGGGAGAAAATAATAAGACTGGAAGTCCATTTCTCTTCGCTGGAACTAGAAATATTATTGATGGCATATGGAGAATACCAACATATATTTAAAAAAAAACAATATAAAAAAAATAATACTGTTGTTGCTGCAAGTGAAAGAGAGTTGTGTGGCAGAGAATTGCTGATTAAGTCAATGTGTGATTAACAGAAATCTAAACTTTTATTCTTTACAATTATTCAAGTGGATAAAAGTGTGTGTGCATTAAATATGTGTGTAGGTG
>JARVJO010000002.1:24670385-24680858 GCA_031762555.1 Cynodonichthys magdalenae
CTGCTCCAGGGCCTGTCCTGTGTATGATTTCTCCTTCTCCCTGGCTCCTGGGTTTATGGGGACACTAACTGCTCTGTGGTACAGAGTCCTGATCACTCCTAACCTGTGTTCCAGTGGATGATTCTGGATACAACAAATTGGGTTTTTAATATTATTATTATTAATATTTTGAGACAGTTTGGGGACTTGCTTGTAAATTTGCTAACTAGCCATTATGGTCCAGTGAGATACTGGCTTTAGAAGAATGGTGAGGAGATCTATCTTTCAGAGTAGAGCAGCCACTTCCAACTCAACTTGTTGCCTCAATGCTCTGACCATAGATGGATGGATTGACGGATTATGCCATTATTGAGACAAGAGTTGTTTTAGGACAACGCTAATTTACTTTGATTTTGGCTTCTAGCCATTTGCTCATCAACTTGGTCAGAATTAAACTTTATGTCTTCAAACTTTGGCCATTCAAAAAGCCATTTCTACAGCAGATGAGATGTTAATCATCCATCCCACTTTAAAATTAAACTATTGCTTTAATGTATTAGGACTACAAAGCATGGCCAGTTTTATGATGTAATATTTCACTGAAAGATATTTTTTAAAAGGAAGCACCATTCAAGGGTCAGTGAAGATAAGCTCACCAACTGACTGCCAGACTCAATCCCACCATTATCAGGTACATTTAAACCCCTTGTCCTACATTAAAACTGAATGGCTGCTTTACTAAGTTCATTACATCACTGTTTGTTTTTGATGCATTTTTAAGCAACAATTGGAAACCTAACAGAGTTTAAACATCACTTTGGTGGGTCCACCAGGAGCTTTGTGTGGCTGCTGTACAGTGTTGTCAGAATAATGTGTGATTGGTTCTGATCACGTTTTCACAGCCTGTCAGGGTTTCTATCCATATGTTACAATAATCCTAAAACCAGTGATGGAAGGAGTGTTTTTGTACTGCAGTGCTGAATCAGCCTGTGTCATACACATGTATGCATACAGTGAATGTCTATAGTATGTAGTAATGCATACAGTATTTACTGTATTTGTTTTTGTATGTATGTGTAATAAGCAAGTGAGCAGAGCAGAAATGATCGTCAGTGAATCAAATCATTTAAAATTAATTTTTGTAGGTTAGCAGTGGATTGGTAGGACTGCTAACCCCCATTTTTGTAGCTTTCAACAACACAAAAAGCAGCCAAAGATATTGACTAATGATACTTGCTCTTCGGAGCCTCAATGTCTGCTGTTCCTCACGTCCCATGAAACAGTTATACAACTAATGGAGACACTAGCGATAATGGAATCTAAGCTTCCTCATGTGACACATCAGTAAACCTCATACAATAGTTACGCAACTCCAGCATCTGCAGGCCAAAGTACCAGCAGCAACAAGCCACTAGCATATAAAAGACGAGCCATCATCGCACCATGAACACCACCCTTCACAGCAACTCCTCAATGACCGAAGGCCGAGGTCCACGGGGCCTCAATTTGGATATGTGATGAGCAGCATGCGAGAGCTGCATCCAATAAGCATCCCCATGGTTTTGTTGGAGAGAAATGGCTCCTCAAAAAACAGGCCTTTCATGTGGTTGTCGGTTTAAGTGCTTTAATGCTCATGGAGACACTGAGGCCTATGGTGGGGGAATGAAACAATACATTTTACCACATGAAGCAAAGCTCTCCGGATTACTGCTGCAGAGAATTTTTTCTTCCTTTCTCCCATTGACTTACAGTCTTTTTCTTTGTCTCTTTCTCTGTTTGCCTTTTTATTCTTTCAAAGTATAAAGTTGAGCACAAACACAAGAAGTTTAACACAAATTGTCTTTGCCCATAGACACACAGCAGATGATGCATTACACAGAATATACCCTTCTGTTCATATAAAAATACTCAGTTGTATATACTGTCTTTCAGAGACACTACTTTATCACCCAACATCAAAAGTCTTTGTCTGTTAGCAAAATATCTTGAGCACTAGAGGACAGATTTTAATTTAGCTGGCAGAAGGTAATCATTGGATGTTCACTTACAGCTGATTCTCTTCTACACTCTAAAAAATGAAATGTTGGATTTGCTTAACCATGTTATGTCAACTGGTTCCACTTAACTGAGTTGAGTAAATTCAAAGCAACGTACTCACGTTCTTTGGTTAAAATACTGGTATGTTGCTTTGAATTTACTTAACTCAGTTAAGTGGAACCAGTTGACATAACATGGTTAAGTAAATCCAACATTTCATTTGTAGAGTGTAGAGTCAAGTTATTTTAAGGTGAAAAATCACAATTAATCACCTCTGGAAAACAGAAAAATCTGTCAGTTTGACAGATGTTGAACAAAAGATTAGATGTGGTAATCCAAACAAATACTTCAAATAGTCCAAAACTTTTGTTTAAAACTTTAAATGTATCTGTCTGTTAGCAAAATATCTCATGAACTACCGGATAAATTTTATTAGAAAGTTGTCAAATTTTAATTATCACCTAATTAACTTTTAAAGTCAACCCAAACCCAGATGGCTATCACACCCTGCCCAAATTAGGAAAAACAAAAATGTGTTTAACTTAAGAAATTTTACAAATATTGACCTGAAATGTGGTGTAGTAGTTGAGAATAATTCCCAACACGTTTTGTACAAACAGACCTTGCCAGATCTCGCAACATTGCTCGAGACCGTGCATAAAATTATTTTCAAGATTTAGCCAAAATGACTATACTATTGTCATTACTCAACACATGATGATTTTAGTTTAAAACTCCTAATTATTAACAGGTTTAGCAGTGATCTATTAGAATTTTCAATGTCAACACAATGTTTTATCCCACATCTTTGTGTGAATAGAGTGTATTTGATAAGCACACATCTGTTTCTACACGTGTATGAGAAGAAGCCTTATGTGCGATCACAATCCAGCATTACCAGTGACAGCCACACTTTCTTTTCTCCTTCATCTTTTCTTCCTTTGGGTTCTGGAAAGGCAGATGTGAATACTGACAGGCAATCCCTTCATCCATCATTAGGAGCAGACCAAGAAACTTTCCTCCCACTACCACCCTGGCTGCATCTCAGCACACAAGCAAAATAAAAACACTTGTTGACAGGCCCAACAATGTGTCGGCCCCCAGGCTGAGTGCGCCCTCATCCTTCTCAGGGCCAAGTCTTCTTTCAGTTCTCCCACAAATGTGCAGCAGCCATGGTCACAACCAGACTAAAGGATGGGAACGGCACCCGTCCAAAGACACATTGTTGTTACACACTATTGGAGATGGTATCTGCTGCTCCTACTTGAAGCAGTGCAGGGCTCTTTTTGCTTGGTTGCACCCTCTGAACAAGTAATTATGATGAACTGCTTGTCAACTGCAACCACTCACGCATATGTTCATATGAATATACAAAGAGCTGGGGGGGTTCTGCATTAGTATTGCGCATTTCAACCGACACAACTTACAGTGGAAAAAAAATGATGATATGGATAAGCATGGCTGTGGATAAGGGAATTGAATTGTACCTCATTTGACCACAGAACTGTGAAAATCAATGCCAAATATTTAAATATTTGATGAGACAGAAACAGGCCTTTATCTGTCTCTCACGGCTGCTCAAAGGACAGCTCGACAAAGATGCAGACACAGAGGAACTCTCTTTGCAATGATGACGGCTATATAAATACAACACACAGCTAAGACCCTGACAGGCTGTGTCAGATGTACTTTCGTCACAGACTCCAGGCTTTCTGGATTATCTGGGGGAAATGTTCTGTTTTTGATGCATACATGTCCATTTAAATTACAAAACTATACACTATAGTATAAACTATATTCTAAATGGAATAAAAAAGAATATTTTATTTATTTCTGGAAGTCAGAAAAGGGTTGAAATGTACTCACCGACATACACTCCATTCTCCACTCGCTTGATGACGTCAAAGGCATTCTCAGTATTTCCCTCGAGTATGTCAAAGTTGACATCATAACTGCCTAAGTGATAGGATCCGTAAGCCGGCACCGTGGTTCTCAGGAAAACAATCTCTGTTGGAAGATTACAATCAGGTACAAAAAAACGGAAAAAGAAAATACAGCTGAAATCCTCATATTGACCTCGTGACTCATCTGTTGTACCGGACAATAAAACGTAAGACGGAAGTTTCTGTATTTATTTTATGATGGGGTCAAAGAAAGGTTGAGGCTTTTGAGTACTTTTGTTCAGCTAGAGGGCTTTTACACCCCAACTTAGAGATTATGAGAAATGACAAGAGCTTAACTCCCTGTAACTCTGAACATAAGTGTGCCTGAAAACTTACACTGCAGGCTGGCAGGCCTGCCGATAGATGCTTGTCAGCCGTCACTGTCTGTAAATGATTACTGCGGTTACTTATGTTCAACCAACATGGCACTAACGCTCTACTGAGGACCAGCCGAGCCTTTTTTTCTTTCTTTCTTTCTTTTTTTTTTATTTATTTCTTTTTCAGGGTAGTTGATGTAGTCATGGATTCTAAAACTTGCAGGTTTCTGAAGTTTGCGGATCCATGAAAATCTCACAGGAAATTTTTTATTGCAAGAATATGCAAAAGATTCTTTTTTTAAGATTTCACTTTCTATTTAACTCTGAAAGTTATAAATCGCTTTACAAAACTGTAATTGTCTCCACCAAATCATGTTAATACTGTAAAGGAAACTGGATTATGTGAAATGGTTATGAACAAATAATATCTTACCTGTTGCAGGTGCCCTCCCAACAGCCTACGTTTGAGAAATTAGTGTTTAAATTGTACTTGATTGATAAGCTGACATGTTCAACTCCAACCTCTAAACATTCAGCACTGTAAAAGCTTCCACACAATTTATTATCATCGCCAGCTATCATTAAAGGCAGCTTGTGTAATTGCTTGTGTCTGTGTGTTTGTGTTTGTTATCTTGTAAAATATCTCTTCAACCACTAGATGGATTATAATGAACCTCTCAGAAAATAATCCTGTATTTTTGGAATCAACACAGCTCAATAATTGAATGGCTGCCACAGCTAGTATACTGTAGCAAACAGCAACATGGCTATAACACAATTCTACAAACATTGAACTAAAATTTGATATTGTAGCTGAGACAGATTCTTAACACACTCTGAAAGCACACATTTTGCATAGGTTCTTTGTTTGAAGATGTGGCATGCAGTGAACAAGGTAAAATGTATTCCTATAGGTAATGCTAGCTGTATTTACTATGGCTGTTAGGAAGTTTAAATAGCAGTTAAAGCCACCAGCTGTAATACTTCTGGGTCAATCTGGGCCACTTCCAACAAGTATAACATAATATTTCTTCTAGAATAACTGTGTGATGCAGAACTGATACTGCTGTAATAGTTTTTTAAATATTAGATTAGATAGACCACTAGAAAATATTTGATACTTGAGGTATTTTAAGATGCCAGCAGTCCACCTTGGTCTTGGCTGCACTTGGACTAGTCCTGAGCTCATCACTCTGGTTAAAATTAAAACATAATTTCAATCAACTGAAAATGTTCAAAACTGTTTCTACAACAGGTAAGATATTAATTGTTCATTGGCTTTCTGAAGAGCCCCACCAAAAATCATTTGAAATAACCCTTAAATCTGAGAGTAATAACTTGGACTGGATTCTATTTGGATTTAAATTGGACTGAATAGGAATTCATTAAAATTCATACATCATTGCAATTATCTGAATCTTGCCGTAATGAATTTATAATTTATTATTTATAATTTCATTAAACTGGACAGTGCTGAATTGAAAGAAGCTACCATACATACAAATTTACAGTTGACTTGTCTGTTTGTACCTTGAGATAATGTTTGCTGGTCTACAAATAATCTGATTTAAACCATCATTTAAATCATAGGAGGAGACTGACAAGTATCTGTACAAGTTTAGTTTATCATAACTCAGCAACTAGAAGAAGTTTAAAGGACTTGTTAATTTTTTACCCCCACAAAGAAGGACTTACCCTCTGGCCGTATGAACTCTCTGAAGGTGGGTAAGGAAATGAAGGTGTGGGACACTGAGTGTGTTGGATCCAGAACACAAGCGATGTCATTGGGCTGACAGGACTTTACACAGCGGACAGTGTCAGAGCGCTGAAGTGTTGATGCTCTAAAATAGGAAATAAAACACAAACTCCAACAAAAACATCAAGATTAAAAAAAGAAACAAGCACAAGGCTTCTGACCTTTAGGTACAACCTATTTGTAGTCCCCAGAGTCGATTACCTTTGCTTTCTAAAGCTCACAATTACAAGGTATTCTAAAGTTCAGCCCACTGCATAATCAAGAACTCAGTGGGGCTCCTCCAATGGCTGCTGCACAAACACTGTGTGGACAAAACAGCTGGATATAGCACTCGGCATCAGAAATAATCAAATTCTTTGTGGTTGGGAAGAATAATAAACTAAGAATGGCCGCAGCTCACGCCATAGCCAGACTTTAAAGCTTGTGGAGACACGCTCTCTGCTGTTGATGCTCTACTGATGCCCTATTTCAAGCTGTGTGGGAAATGAATTACTACATTCATGAAGAATGATCCACAACCTGCTCAAGAAAATATTTGGATTTGCAGCTTCACATCAGATAATCTCTTGAGGAGGATTTATGTGGCAAGAGAATGTTCTAAAAGACTCCTAAATTGTGAGCAACATGACTAGACAACTCCCCATCGTCTCCCTGGGGCACCTCTCATCCTATTATTTAGGGCTTTGTTTATTCCACAGACTAATCAGTGACAGGTCTGAGACACTGGAGGGCCTTTACTGGCTCTTAAAACCAACGCCACCTGGAGTATCACTTTTCACTTCCTGTCTGCTACATATAAGACTCTGAGTGAGGTTTTCAAGGCATTAACAACCTCATAAATCAGTGGTTTGTCTTTAAAACAATGAAGGGCTTTTTAAAAGAACAAAAGCCATAATTATAAAAATCAACATGTTAAACTCATGCACAGGCTTCAGCTGAGGAAGACAAGTCAATGCGTGGTTATATTGGGTTACAAAAACATGCAAGCTGCCATGTATAGGTCAATTTAATGTGTGGGGGCAACCATGTAGCCACATGTGAGTCACGGGCTATGGATCTCTGGTGGTCCTCAGGGGACCTATCTCTGCTGCAGCTCAAAAGCTCAGGCTCGGCTGAGATTGCAGGGTTCCCTTCATGCACAGCGGGGAGAGAAGCCCCTGACAAACAGTCAAGCCACCACTATAGGGGCTTGTAATTAGCAATTAGCTGGTGGTTCCAAGTTTTGCTTTGACCCAGTCCAAACCCACAAAATGTTCTCCCAGTTTATAATACCGCTGCCTGAGGAGCAGACAGACCCAAGCAGGACTCTAGAGGACGAGGTGAGAGCTGCCGGGGTGGAGTGGATGTATTTATGGGAACATGCATGCAGATGGGCACTTCAAAGCAGGGTCAGACCTGCATGTTAAACGTCTGCTTGTGCACAGATTTGTTTGTACATGCAGACATGTTTCTGAGCGCTTCATGTTCTGCATGCCTCTCCCTGCCTCATGTGGCCCAGCCCAGGAGAAAAACCCCAATACTTTCAGAGGAGAAAGAAAAACATTCTTTTTTGGATGAAAAGTGCTCTGGTCAAGCTTAGGGCTCTTTATTTTCCTTTTTTTCTTTTTTTGGTAAATTATTATTTATAGCCGGCACATTGATAACGCCCCAACACAAACACTGCAGGGCATCATTCATTTTGTGCGCGGTGATGTTGCTGTACCACAAATTGTTCAGACCACCGGCCAGAGCCCAGAGCCCCATAACTCAATGTCAATGGGGAGGGGAAAAAACCCCTGCGCACCACTGTGCTCTTTATTTTAAGGATATCCCTACTAGGAACCAAGTGCATCCTCTCTGGCCTGACAGCTCAGGACAGGAGGAACCCAGGACATCTGAATTTACAGTTATTAAAAGCCGCAGCCTTCGGGCAGCAGCCTCACTGCATGTCCAACTATTTATACTCTCCCCGCCTGGTGCACATCACCTCCCTTCCCCTCCTTTGCCGCTGCATCCCATCGCGTGTCACTTACTCTGCCTTCATTTGGATTATCTGTCTGCTTTGGGGTTTGCACCCACAATATGCAGTGGAAATCTGTGCGTTTCACATTAGGCTCAAAAAGTAATGGAAGCTTTAAGAGCCGTGCATGAAAATAACTGAAAGATGTAAATGTGGCGCACGCTAACTGACGTTTGGGAAGTAGGAGAAGCGAACTGGTTTATGACTGCAATTTGGGGATATAGAATTACATAGGCTTTCACCATTTATTAAGTCAAAGTGTCTGCACTGATAGTGCCTGTATTTAATATTAGTGTTTAAAAGAAGTTTAAGAAAACTTGATCTTCACTGAGTTTGAAAACTTTTCTGATTCAAATAGTGTTAAATTATCAGTGAAATCATGATTATAACTCAAACTTGTAGTCTAATGTCTAAAGTCTAATGTCCGTTTGAGTATTACAAGATCATAAATATTTTGCATCAGTTGAACATTTTTTATGTCTGATCACAGAAAATGTTCAACCATGTGCAGCACTGAAGAATTTGCATGCACAGCTGCATTTCCTCTTTGCCGAAAGTGTCGGACTACAAGTAACACAAAACTATACGAGGGAAATCTTCATGCCTACAATGTGACTTGGCCTCACATCCTAACTGCTCCCTTTGCTGCATTTGATTAAAAACTCCACAAAGCACTATTATCAAGAACTGGATTTGACTTGAACATGTGTTATTTCTATTTCAGTTTTAATAGAAAAGCGTTCATCCAGCACAAAAACCATAAAACACTGCAAAAATGTCAGACTTTATCATGCAACCATCATCAAATTACACTTACTTGTAGGCATACTTGGGCTGTTACCATTTGATGATTTACCCTAAGCTAGGACGCCACCTACAGTAGTGGCTTTGCCTTAACGCTATGAGAAAAAAGAACATTCATTTTAGCTAATTCACATTACAGCATAATGGTGCTAAAATCTAATAGTAAAAAACTTTTATATTGATAAGTATAGAAATTGTGCTTCTTTATTCAGATTTTGTGAGTTTAGTAGATTTTTCATGAAGAGCCTGAAAAAATTATGTTATACTGAAAATGCAGTTTACAGCTGTGCTCAAAGTGTTTACTGATTTTATGTAAAGTTGACATGTTCACTTTATGCAGAACTAAAGGATTCAAGTTAATTAAATGTTTTTTCATTTGCAACATGATTGCATGGGTTACTTTATAATAATGCACTAATTATCATGTGTAAAAAAATGAATGCAATATGGATACTCCAGCTACATACCAAATCTGAGAGGACAGTATGATATTACAGTGGCTGAGAGAACATAATTAA
Source organism: Cynodonichthys magdalenae (assembly GCA_031762555.1). Taxonomy (NCBI): domain Eukaryota; kingdom Metazoa; phylum Chordata; class Actinopteri; order Cyprinodontiformes; family Rivulidae; genus Cynodonichthys; species Cynodonichthys magdalenae. The sequence continues at coordinate 24,679,739 of JARVJO010000002.1, forward strand.
CATTATTGCTTTATAACACTGATGAAATTTTTTCAAATCTGTGTCTATGGTCAATGGCTGTAACCATATCATATACCATAAACTTTTACTAAATTATAACCTGTAAAAACTGTTTCTGATGTTGTAGCTTGTATGAAATTGGTTCAAAAGGGTTACAAAAACTTTTTTTTTAGCATTATTAAATACGGTTTCATTATGCAGTTTTCTAATCATGTCTTGAACAGACAGTTGAAATGGGGTAGTTTTCAGTGGAAACTTTTTCAATAGTTAATATTTTAATAGTTGTCGATTGCTCTAGCTCTTTGAACAACTAGTTTGTGGAAACAGAGTTTAATTTTGATCAGACCTCTAATGGCTAATGATAGCGGGACCAAGACTACAATCGATAGCTGCCGGTGAAGTGCAGTCACTAGAGGCAGGGAAGGCAGGGTTTTCTCTTCCACCCCATCTTGTCTTTCTACGTGAACGACATGTCAGTATTGAAAATTATGGAGTTTTGAGGGTCAAGATAGAAGTAAAAGCCCAAAGGGGTTGACATGTATGGTAAGGAGTTCTGTGAGCTGAAACGGTGTGAAGAGACACAAGTTGAGACTGCCACTTCTGGTGCCGCAGGCTTAGGGGGTGCTCCTGAGCCCAGAGATTACTCTGAGCTGCAGAAGAAGTAACAGGAAGTTAGCTGTAATCTTACAGTTAGCAAGTCAAGTGCAAGGTTTTGGTACCCTTTTTGTAAACTTTCAGTTTAATACAGTTTAAAAAAAAGTCAAGTTCAGCAGAAATCCTTTTTTGTCCTCTTGTCAAACTTGACATTTAGAATGGAATCAAAGCTCAAACTATTTTCTAAACTCGACTTTCAATGGATCAGAAGGCTTTGTGGATGCCCCCCCCCCCCCTTTATTTTTTTGCTTTCTATTCCTTTTTCAACTCAGATGGGATATATGTGACCGGTGCATGGATTTATAATAAAGGTAGGACATAATAAAACAACTTCTGCCAATCAAAGGGTGAATAAACTGTTCTGTAGGGTTCATATACAGGTCCTTCTCAAAAAATTAACATAATGTGATAAAGTTCATTATTTTCCATAATGTAATGATAAAAATTAAACTGTCATATATTTTAG
>JARVJO010000002.1:24697075-24707871 GCA_031762555.1 Cynodonichthys magdalenae
AGTATTAAAACGCTAAAAGACCTGAAATATTTCAGTTGGTGTGCAATGAATCTAAAATATATGACAGTTTAATTTTTTTCATTACATTATGGAAAATAATGAACTTTATCACATTATGCTAATTTTTTGAGAAGGACCTGTATTGTAAATCTGATTTTAAAGGGCTGAGTGCTTCACCATGAACCTGACTGCACATCACTAATAGCTGCCATTGTAAAATGATCCAGGTTTTCAAAATTATATATCAGTTTATGCACATGCTGTTTCAGAAACGTTTATATCACTGTCAATTTTGCATTACATTGAATTCAGGGGTTTTTAGCAAGCGCTGGTAGCAGCAGCAGCCAGTTGTAGACCCTTATGAGCCCTTCCAGTGAGAACATCATAATATTTTTGATGCAATATAAGCATGTAATCTAAAACTAACAGTAATGTGAATATTTAATATAATAGCTTTAGATTAAATGATTATGAAATGTGTGAAACTGGAGTTGTATCAAGACAGCAAGCAATTAATTTGGTTTTGGTCTTGTCCAGACTAGCTGTTAGCTCATTAGTCCAATCAGAATTTTAGTCTTTTACTTCAAACTGAGGACATTCAAAGAGCTATATATGTAACAGGTAAGACATTAATTATCATACACATTTCACAGAACTGCAATCCAAAAAGTGTTTAAACTATTCCTTAAATCCAGAAGTTTATATAGAGGGAGAGACAAGTGAGTAGAAGTACAGTGATAAGGATTATTGTGCATGTGTATTTTTTAACAACTCTAAAAATGACAATAATTTGCTGCAGACATTAGTGTAAGCTTGTGCAATCAGTTCAGGGTGAAATGCATGATGGTCAATTTTTAATCAGTGCTGTGTACAACCTTTACTTTGACTGTACCATATGAAACATTTCTAACACCCAGTAGAGTGAATGAAAAATTACGGTTGAAATTTTGAGCACTACTCCAAAATGTTGAATGGATGAATGAATGAGTGGATTTTGAAACACAGCACAGATTAGAATCAATGTCTAAATTTAAAGTAATAGACTCACTAAATATATATACAAATCACATAATTACAAGTATTTAAATGTATGTTTCTATTAGGAAGGTCTATGATTACAAGTCTACAGTTTTACTGTAAATCACTGGTTGATTTGTAATGATTTACCAGATTTCTTTTTCTTCCACAAGAATCTGCAGTTGGTATGACACATCATTTTAACAGTAAAACATTGTAACAAATTCCTCTGTTTATTCTAGTAGGGCATTATAAGGTACTCTGGGATCGTCCTGGGTAACAAACACCAGCACTTTAGCCAAGTATGTGGTCACTGAGCCATAGCGACGCAAACTCATTTCCACAGACAGATTAAAGTCTTGGGCCTTGTCTATGACCTTAGCCACCGACATCACACCACCATTGGGCGTCTGCTCCGTCTTGAAGAAACCGCCTTCGTTGCCGGCTGTGATGGTGATCTGGATGTCGTCGCCAGGGACAATGTGGTTGGGGCCCATGCGGAAGATGACGGTGAAGACAGGGATGTTGGTGGGGATTGTGAGGTAGTGGTAGGTTATTCTCAGGGGCATGGTCAGGCACTCAGGTTCATTGCAAAGCAAACGTTCACATCGACTGCAAAAAAGCAAAACAAAGGAGAAGAGTGGAAGAAAACAGAAGATGGACAGAAAGAAAGAGAGGAGGAATGTAAGTTTCACTGGCCGTGCACGGCATGCAGAGAAAGAAACCCGATGTTTGTTATGGTGCCATCTGAGCATGCAAAAAGTTTTGATACTGATGCTTCCATACAAGGGTGAATATACAGTCTCAGTTAAAAATCTGAAATAATATCAATGTGCATGTTATTATTCTAACACAAGAGAACATGCTCCAGCCAAATCTGTCCTGAAACCATCTCAGTATAAAGAGCAGCTTGAACATGCAGGGCATTGACTGAAACATTTGATTATTGATGGAATTAAAGAAGTTTTAAACTGAAAACGGATCTCTTCCATGTTGATATGTGAAATGCATCAGACCTTTTACAATACTTAAAGCGATAGTTCACACCTTTTGAAGTGTTGTTCTGTGAAAAGATTTTGAACAATAATATTTTATCTGTTGCACATTGACACTTGAATGACCTCAGTTGGGAGAAAAAGATTCATTTTGGCTAGAGTTAAGAGCTGAAGGCTATTCAGAGCAGGACTTAAACCATAACAGCTTGCTGTCACCTTAAAATAAATTCAGACTCAAAAATTGCAAGATGGTTTATGCAAACACTATTTATAAACATATTCACCTTCATCAATTTTGCATTTGATTTTTTGGCAACAGTATATAATGATCTTCCTGCCAGAAGTGCTAGAGCTAGCTGCCACTGCCACTTTTTTGTACTTGTAAATAACCATCGAAATCTGTGTAAAATTCACTTCAATCTTAGCTGTGCCCAGACTATTTGTTCATCAGTTTTGTCAGATCTAAACTGGTTCTCCAAACTGAGATCAATTAAAGATTTGTCTTCAACAGGTAAGATGTTAGTTGTTCATAACATATACACTAAACCCCACTTCAAAATATCTGAACTTCATCTTTAAATCTTTAGTCTTTAGTCTATAAACTCAGTCAGTTACAGAATCACAGGTACTGGATACTCACGTCTGTCCAAACTGTCTATAGTTTTTGGGACAATCAAAAGATAAACATCTGTATCCTCCTTGTATGTTGAAGCAGCTTTCATTTTCTGCACACGTGTGTCGTCCCGTGACACATTCATCAACATCTGTAAAGAGTGGAAGGACCTTCCAAAATACTTGCAATATAACCTGTACACAATATGTTGGTCAATTCTGAAATAAGTATATGTGACGGCACATTAAGGCAGCTAACCTTGGCAGCTGCGCCCGTTGACTGCCAAAGTGTAGGTGTTGATGGGACAAGAGCAGTGGAAGCTGCCTGGGGTGTTGTGACAACGATAGGAACAAATATGACCTCCGGTGGGCAGGGCACACTCGTCTATATCTGGAAATATCACCAAAACACATGGACAAGTTAAACCAAAGGGGAAAAAATGCTTCTGTATTATTCTTGTTAAAATAGTTTGTTTTCACCTTCACAAGTCATGCCGTCAATATCACTGAGCTGGTAGCCACGGCGACAGTAACACTGGTAGGAGCCGTACACGTTGGCACACTCTTGGCTACAAGGGTTGCTCTCACACTCATTCAGATCTGCACAGATAAAATATGATGTTGAACCACTGGGCACTTTATCCCACTCATGTTTACTCATTATTGCAACCATAAGCAAACATTCAAGCATAAATATAAAAGTAAAGTTGAGTAGGTCCTCAGGACGGGTCCTTCTTTGTTGAAAATGTCTTGTCTCTTCTCAGAAAGACTTCTTTAGTCTAAGGAGTCACAAGCTATGTTTACATGAGCAAAAGTCTTTGATCGGAATGAAATGTATTAAATAATCCGAATGCATCGTTTACATGGGCGCAATCCGATCATGAGGAGTGTTTACATGCATCGGGTTGTTATTCAGAATAAAAGCACTGACATGTGCGGAGTTGTTAACTTTCCCTAAAAAAACACAAAAATTCTACTTCCGCGATGAACATAAACAAATGTCTTCTGAGTTCCCAGAATGGACCCACAACATGTTTTAATTATGGTGGAGACATTACTGCTCTCTCTGGTTGAGCTACAAGTGATGTGCAGTTTTTTATTAAACTTGTGCTCAAAGTTAATATTTCCAGAGTGGAGGGCTGTGCCGGGTGTGAACCAAAGCAGCTTCAAGCGCAGACACACACACACTCACACTCAGAGAGACACAAAATCACTCATTCTTTGCGCTTGACAAACATATTTTACTCCTATGCTTACTCAGGAATTTTTCTCACTCGCATTGTATTTAATTCACTATTTTTCTGAATCTAGAAGTCATTTCTGATCTCACAGGGATCACACAAACATCACACATGGAGGAAGTAATTTGCATCTGTTAACATATGTAAATGAAGGCCTGTCACGGGAGGTGTCTCACGTGCGCTCAGTTCCACATTGATTGTGATGTACAAAAGAAATGTGTGTGGATTCTGGCGCACGCACAGATTGATACATCTGGATTTTTTTGTGCGGACACCATTTTCTGGATTTGACCGTATGCCCCATTTCAGTAAGAAATCCACACAAGTCTTTGTACATGAGGCCCCTGGCCTGTAGATGAGTGTAAACTGCAGAGTCCTTGCCTAATTTTGTTGCTCCTCTGTGCGGGGCCATTCTTTTGAACAGTGGCTGCTCTGTTTCCCCATCGGAGATTGTCACAGTTAAACTTGTTTGTCCACCATGTGGAGGCAGTGCTTATAAGGCTGAGTTTACCTGCAACTCCTCAGACTGAAGAAGTCTCTTGGAGAAGAGACAAAACTTTTTTAACAAAGAATAACCCATCCAGAGGAACTAGTCAACTTTTTACCTGGAATATTGAGATGCATCAGGACATACAAGCATAAACCCATATGTTTTCAGTTTAGGGACAACACTTTGTAGAAAGAGAAAAACACTAAAGGCAAGATGGAAATGTATTCAGGACTTTAAAATACCATGACTCACTGATCAAACCCAAACAACCTAACTGTCAGTTGTTTTGTTCCTTAATAATTCACTCACTCTTGTTATTGTGGTAGGCATTAAACTTTCTCACCATCGCAATTTCTGCCATCACTGGCCAGCTTGAAGCCTGTGGTGCAGCTACATTTGTAGGACCCCGGGGTGTTGTCACACTTATGAGCACACAGGCGGCCAGGGTAGTGCCTGCATTCATTTATATCTAAAAATTCAATAAGAGATAAAGAAGAAAATACGCTAAAGGAATGACCTAAGTTTCACATTTTGACATAGAGTATTAGTCAAAATGTTTGCTGTACATGGTGCAGAGAACAGTTGGGTTTAGTTGGCTTACCTTCACAAGTACGAGTGATGCTGTTGAAGTTGTATCCAGTTTCACACTCACAGCGGTAGGATCCAAGCTGGTTGATGCAAGCATGACCTGCACAGACTTCCTGAGTACCTTTACACTCATCGATATCTGCATGGAAGGGCACAAACTACTCACAGCACCACACAATCCACCTGAGTTAGGCTAATAAGATACGAGGTTTGCAGATACGATGAGGATGAGTGATTCTGTCGTACCAATACAGCGTGTGCCCTCATCGTTGAGGTGGTATCCTCGACCACAGTTAACAGAGTTTCGTTGACAGGTAAATGAGCCCAAAGTGTTAATGCAGATTTGCCCTCGGTGGCACGGGCTTGTCTGAGTGACACATTCATTGATATCTGAAAACACAAGACACATTATAATTACACAGCATGATTCCAAACCTGATGAGCTTCTTTTAATCACATGAAAACTATATAAAGTGCCTAGATGAAGACTTGTGCCCTTTTCATCATCCTGTGTGTCACCACTCATATGGTACTAGCCAAAGGCATAACTTTAGGTCTACCATGGGGGGGGGGGTATTCTTTCTGCCTATTTATTTATTTACTGAATCATTTACTTTTGTAAAACCATTCTGAATATTTAGGTATTAAAATACTTTGTAATGCTTTTACTGTGATTTACTTAACTTTCCTGTTGTCTTTGTATTTGCTTTGCACATTTTCTGTTCCACATCAGTTCAACAACTAAGAAGCTTACTTTTTTCAGCATTTCTTCAAGCTGTAACAAATACTTTGATTTTTTAGGATGTATTATACAACATACTTAAATTTCTCAATTCTCATGCAGCTGTTTACTTAACAAGTTTATTTCTATTGTGTTAGAGCAAATGATGTAATTATACTGGGGGAAGTTATATTGACTATCAAATTACTGTGGGGATCATAAACATAATACTTCTTCCCATAGTACTAGCTATTGATAACTATTTGAGAAAACATCACCTCAAACACCACCAGATCCTCTCCTAACAAGTTTAACAAGCTGATTTAAATGACGGACATCAGAGATGCACCAATTATATTTTTGTTGTCCGATTTCGATTTCCAATTTTAGTGAAGCTCTGACCTGATGATTACTGAAAACTATATTTGACACCATATTTTTTTTTTCCTAGTTTACACTTGCATTAAAACTTTGTGTGTTCATGTCAATCTTTCCTCCTAACCAGCTCTGCAAAGTGCAAAGCTTTCTTTTCATGTATATAGAAATGTACAAATTGTACATTCCAGATTAACGTACAAAGACATCCATCTTTTTAACAGCACATCTTGATATGGGTTATAAACTGATACATTGAAGATGTGCTATTGCATATGTGTTTAAGAAACTTTAAGAAAAATAGTATATCATCATGCTAAAAACCAGTCCCAACACTTTGCTTGGTACTGAGAGTCTGGACTCTCGACTATTGAGAAACAATTGCTTGTTGGAGGCGTGGCCTCTGTTGAAGTTTAAAATGATTGGATCTGATTTACCCAATCACTAACATTTGGCTGCATTGTAGGCAGTGTGCCAACTCAACCGTGTAGAACGCTAAGCTAAGAAGCTAACCAGAAATTGCATGCACTGTAAACAATCATCTGCTACCAAGAAGAGAGAAGTACTGAGCTGAATGAGATGGCTGTAAATGAGTACTGCAGGCTTTGTGAGACAAATTTAATTTAATTTGGAAGCTTTGTCAACACAGACTGGCTTCATTCACTTCCTCCGCTGCCGTTGCTAAACTACAACTAGACTGAAAGTGTGCAAAAAAATCAACAAAAAACAACCTCCTGATTGTTCGCTGATTGGTCCGGTTAAAATTCTACCAAAGAAATCCTTGTCTATGGGAGAAATCCTAGATGGAGCAGAGAAGGGAAACTAGAATTGAGCTGAACTGTTTAGAAGGGCAAGGGCCAGGCTAATATTTGTCTAAAAGACTGCAAAGATTATTAAGTGAAGAGTTTTGATATTTTATAAAATTCTAAAAGAACATGAAGAATACAGGGTAGTAAAAGAAGAAAAATTAGGCTGGTACCAAACCACTGAGCAACCATTATCTTTATTGTGCCTTTATCATATCTTTATGGTTGTTATTATGTTGTTTCCAGCACATAAAAATGCTTAATCTCATATTTTATGCTAGTTTCTTCAATTGGAAGTTGTAGCTTTAATAATGATAGATACTTTTCCAAGGCGATACAGATCTTACCAATACAGTTTCCAAGTGCGTCCTGGATGAAACCAGCCGCACACTTAATCTTTGGAAGACAACGGAACGAGCCCTGAGTGTTTTGGCACTCAAATTGTGGGCCACAGTTGTGGATGCCCGTCTCACACTCATCAATATCTGAATGAAATCATAGCAGAGATGTCACAAACACACTTCATATGATTACCAACAAAGATGAAATCTACAAATCTGAGTTTAATGTATGTCTGTAGAAATACGGCAACACATCTGACCGTTGCATTTGTTGCTCTCAGTGAGTTCATAGCCGGTCCCACAGCTGACCTCTCTCATGCAGCGGAACGAGCCCTCCGTGTTGATGCAGCGCTCACCTCCCTGACAGTTACTGGCTCCCAGGAGACACTCATTGATATCTGAGAGAGGAAAGCATCATAACACTATTAGCATCTCTCTCATATTTCTTTAACAAACCTTTAATTCACATATGAACAAGGTCACTTACCATCACAGCTCTTCCCATCAGGTCTGAGTTTATAGCCTTTTAAACAAGCACAGGTGTTGTTTCCCACACACAGGTGAGCACACTTCCCTACCAAGCAACATAAACATGTTGATGTCTGATTTTTAGCATTCTTAAGGATAAAGCAGTGGAAAGATTCAAACTGTGACATTGTCCAACTTTACCATTGCACTGATCACTTAGTACTGAGTTATCTCCATTTTCATTGGTGCCGTCCCTGTTTGGCACTGTAACAAAGAGAGTGAATAAAAATAGACTTGTTGTATATTAGGGGTGCAACAATACATGTATTTGTATCGAACCGTTCAATACAGTGCTTTAGGTTCAATACACACTATGTATGGAACAATACAGATTTTTTAAAATTTATTTTATCAGCTTGTCTTCTGAAGAGGCTCTGTGTTGAAGAATCAGTGGATCTGTGTTCGACTGCTCCACCTAGGCTGCATTGTTAAGCGCAGATCCACTGAGAAACTTGCAGTTTCAGCAACATTTTATTTAAAAACTGTACTTTTGAGGTTAAACAAATGTTCATATTTAATTTCAATAAATTACTATTTAAGAAGGACATGGACTTGTCTCTTTTTGTATTGAAAAAAATATTGAACCATGAGATTAACGTATCAAATTGAACCGAACTGTAAATTTTCTGTATCATTGCAACCCTAATATATATATATAAAGAAACTTAACAAATTATGACCTGAAATAATCCTGAGATAATTAAAAAAGAAAAATACTATGGCAATTTCCATGACAAAATGAACTACTTCATCTTTGTCTGTAAACATGGATGTTTTTGTGTGGTACTTTAACATGATTTAACTTTAATAAGCTTGTATTTATTACTGAATCAAAATCACAATTTCTACTTTTATTGTTTTCACTTATAGCTATGGCATATAAAATCTACAAGTATATACAGCATGTGTCCACCAGGGGGCAGCGCAGTTTTGTGTTTCACACCAGTTTCAGTCTCTTTTCCAGAATGCTCTGACATGAGCAGGTTTTTCTTCCATTGTTTACTTTTCTGTCGCAATAAGAGGTAACTTACTGACAGAAATAGAAGATTTATACCTTTATTGTATTTTTTACCCACATTCTGTTTTCTCCATTGGTACCGTCTGGTTGTCTGAAGTGCTATGCACACAGCAGGCCCGTACCACCAGGCTGCACTGGTACCCCACAGACAGGTTGTGGTCACAGGGTATGTTCCGCTCATGGGCTTCCTTCCCCAGAAGGCAACAATCACAGCATATCTACACAAATAGGATAATATTTATTATAAACAAAAGACAAACAACTCTAATAATTATACAAGGATTTAAAAAACAATATTGCAAACTAAATTTTTCAGCTAAAATATGAAAATAATAAAAATAGGAAGAAAACTTTTAAAGCAGAGGACAGATTATGATCCAGCAAGTAGATCAGATGGCTTTGACTAAAGATTTTCAGACAGACAGACGAGAGATCACACAATAAATAACATGGATAGAGGAGAACTGGGAATGCCAAGTGGGAGACCCCCGGAGGGCAGATCTCCAAGACAGAAAGCCATGAAGACAAAAAGACATGGCAGCTTGGCCTCAGGCTGACAGGAGCTCAGTCCATCACTGGAACTGTCTGTTAGGACGGTAACAGATCAGAGCGGAGGAGGTGTGTGTGTGTGTGTGTGGGGGGGGGGGGTAGCAGGAGGCAGGTGGTCAAGGTCAAGACTCATAACCTGAATTTTATTAATAGCCAGAATCCAAGAAGTCCATGAAATACTCTCTGCAGCATTTCTTTTTTCAGTAGTTTTTCTATTTGGAGCCAAGATAACTCTTTTTTTCTAAAACACTCTTACTTTTGCCTCTCTCTGCTTCTTAGCTTTACATCACAGGTCAGCTTGTAGGAATTAATTCACTTTATATTTAACCTTGTTGATACAGAATTTTCTCATAGCTACATCTAACACAAATCAGTATTTTACACCACCATGTGATTTTGAACGAGTCGTATGCAGGATTACTGTAATCTCATGTAAACAGTGCAGAGGTGGACGCTGAAAGCATGAAAACACCACATGTTCTCTGTAAAGCAGCTGTTTGGTTTTGTTGGTTTGATCTGGGGTGGAAAGATGACAGCCCAACTTGACAACTTCTTCTGATGAAGACAAACTCCATCTCTAAATATATATGTCCCATTTTTTAGTATAGTGGTGAAACAAGAACAAATAAAATTTTACAAATTTCTCATGATGTTCAAATGGGTGAAACTCTTACCTTTGAATTAAACAATCTCTCGATTTATTTAGCACACCTGGGTTGAATTTGAATACGATCCACTGCCTGAACTCTAAAACTTATCAAGTAGAAACAAGTTGGTGAAACAAAGGGGTTTGTTTCAGACAGAATAAGAGTGCAGAAAGGCTAAACAGTGGTTGGCTGTAAGTCTGTGGAAAAGTTAAAGCGTTTGATCTGGATTTAAAATCTATCTGTCAGCAACAAACTCCATTCCTCCCTGGAGTGACAGGCCTCATCCTGCACACTTACACACACACACACACACACACACACACACACACACACACCCTCGCACTCTCACAGAGAGGTGTCATGTGAAAAAGAAAACACATCTTTTTAATAAGTAAAAGGGTTTTGGTCAGTACCTGATCATTCAAATACATTAAATTAAGATTTGTGGTGTCTGTTCTTACTACTTCAGAGCATGTGTGAGCACCTATACAAAAGCAAACATTTTGATAGTTTATTATTTGAATGTGTGTTAAAACAGTTCTTCAAAAAAAGAGTTAAAAACAGCTTTATTCACTGGGAAAGCAGCTCCTCAACTTGGAAGGAGATAAATGGCAAACAAAAATTTGAAGTCAATCATTTGACAATGAAGAAAAGATTCTTCTAGGGGAAATTATCCAAAGAAAATGGTAAATGGCTTGAACTTAAATAAGCACCTTATCAAATCTACTTGGACCCCAAGCAGTGGCGGATCTAGGATTATTCTGAGTAAGGGGCCATCAAGAGGCCACTACACTGAAAGAGGGGCCAAGTATTTGTTCAACATCCTTTCACACAAATCCACAGTTTTGGTAAGGTATACATGTAACTA
>JARVJO010000002.1:24720922-24733011 GCA_031762555.1 Cynodonichthys magdalenae
TCGGTGCTGATATCTCCAGCCAGAACAACAACTACAGACAGTTGATTTCAACTAAAAAGCTCCTGTCCGTCTGTTTCAGGTTAGTAGGCAACGTTTGGCAAAAGTCACGTGGAGAAATGAGTCTCTCTGATTGGTTGATGCGGCGCGTCGAGCAGCAAAAGTTCAGATTTTCCAACTCGAGCATCGGCTGCTTTGGATGCGCCGCACCCGCGGAAAACGCTCAAAACGCTCAAACCGCTTCATACCGAACTGCTCAAAATGCGCCAGACGCGCTGCTCGGCTTCTAGACGTGCCTAGAAGCGCGTCCACCATTGACTTTGCATGTAAACCAGATGCTCCTGACGCTCAAGACGCGTTTGGTGTAAATCTAGCATTAGTCTCAATAGATTGACTTACCTGTATTAGCTTTGTAGTGAGATCCAATAGAGTGTTTTGTGAATGGGGACACAAATTGTAGTGTAAAGCACTTTGAGTATCCTGGTTGGATAGAAAGGTCCAGTCCCCCAGATAATTGTCCTGATTAATTTTAGCATTTTTGTTTTCTTTTTGAAAGTAAGTATATGATTACTTCTCCCTAAGGAAACAGGTTCTTCACCACTGGTGACCATGATGTTTTCTGATCAGGCTGACAAAACACTAAATATAGCCTGAACCAAATTATGTGATCTAGATGCTAATACCAGACAAGACTTGATAAATGCTAACTTGATTAGTTAACCCCCCCCCAGCACATCCCCTACAGGATGCTAAAGAGTGTGTATCTTGTGGTGCACATTGCATGTTTTAACAATAACAGATTTTGTATAAAGTTTTGATGTATTTGAAACATGAGCATAAATTTTACACAAAAGTAAACGATTTAATAAATAAATAGACAGGAAGCATACCCTCCCATCCCCCACCTACCCCCATGGTAGACCTAAAGTTACGTCCTTGATTTGAAACAATTAAGCTGGGGGGGATCATTCATCTAATGTAAATTCATTTTTTATTTCTTACCCAGATCAACATTTGAGGCCCAGTTTGATGCTCCACAATGAAAGCACACAACACTAGTGGGATAAACATGGAACTGCATTTTGCCTGAAGGAGGTTTCCAATCTGAATCAAAATCTGCAACACATAGGACGTTTTTATTCATTTGCCAAAAATAACACTTGTGAAACAAAAGGCATTTGTTTCAACTTTATTGTGCTTGAAACCAATCAGAGCAGAGGTTGTCAGCTTCAGATTAGCAAAACAAGACAGAAAGGAAACAGTGATCTGTAACACAACTACATGATGGGCCTCACTGAGCGTTTGCAGCACAGCAGGGCCGTCTCTTTGTTTCTGGCTGTGGCCCATTTGGTGAAGCTAATGACATGATCCAGGTGTGTGGACAGAAAGTCAGTGTCTTCCTGTTGTTTTTGTAACATTCTCTCATGGTCTTTAATTACAGCCTGGAACAAGACGACCACCAGATATCTGAGTGTGAAAACAGGATTCTACTGGAAAAGAGTGCAGAAAGCTACAAGATTACATCAAGTGATAAAACTGTTGTGTTTTTCTTTTGTCGTACCTCCAGCTGATCAACCAGCATGTTGCCCTTCTTGTTTATCTCAAAAATCAGACTGCAGATGGACTTCTTGATTTCATTATGAACAGATGTACAGGTCCCCTCAAAAAGAAGACGTCTGCGAGACATGCAGAGCAAAAATCATTATCTGTTGCACAATTGTTGGAAAATTCACAACTGCACAAAAAAAGGTACCACATGCATCATGTTTTCTCAGGAAACTTTGTGTATAGATTTTATTCCATCCCTGAGCAGGGTGATTGGTTTTATCTGATACATAGATTTAGATTGAAATTCAATAATAGTTTGAAAAGATGAAATGTTTACCTTTAATTAATGCAGTGTGACATGTGTTCAATCTGTTTCTTTTTCTCCTGCATCTGAAGGATCAAATTCTCAAAGTGCTGCTTGTGGCTTTTAGAAGCATCTTCAAAAAGCTGGTAACTAATCAGAAACATTACCAAGTTAATGCAAAGAAGCTGTGCTGTGACATTCTAAAGCCATGTTACAATTTTTATTATCTCTGTAACACAGCAAAGCTTTTTTATATGAATTATATTACCCAACTCTCTGTCTTTGTTAGACTTATTTCAATCAATCATAAAATCGTGAGAATGTGGGAACCATGTTTTAGTATTTCCAAGGCAAACCCGACAGTACTCATGGTCTTTGTGCTGGATGAGCTGGCAGTCAGGGCAGGTAAGAAGGTCTCAGGTCAGACAGAAAAGTTTCAGCAGCTCCTGCTTGTGAATGTCACAGAATGCTGGTCTCAGGGGGGACGCTCTGTGGACCTCTGGAAAGCAACAGCAGAAAAAAATCTCTTTGGTCATCGGTACACGTTTCCTACTTTCAAAGTTATACAACCCAAATCTACAAAAAGTTGGATCATTGTGGAAAATGTAAATAATAAAATGTAATCATTTGCAAATGTCATATTCATTTATTCACAATGGGACATAGCTAAAGCATCAAATGTTTGAAGTAAGGAACAGACTTTCATGGATGTTTTCATGCAACCTATAGTACTCGTATAGTTTGCAGTATTCCTTGTGATATCACAAAAAACAGAAAATACATTTCAGTAAGAAACGTCAATTTTTTTCTTCTTTCATGCTTTTTCATGATTTTTTAAGCTAAAAGAAAAAAAGACATGCCTAGTGCCCATGCTCTCCCCAGAACACAGCATTTCTACCTTTTAACAGTACTGTGTGGTGTAGCAGCTAAATGTTTAGCTCTCTAGACAGGGGCACCACCTGAAATCTTGTCTAGGGCACCAAATTGGCTAGGATGATTACAAATCAAACACATTGAATTATAGTTAATTATAGTGATTATAGTTAATCCTAAGTGTAAAATGCTGAATTACTCAAGCGTATTGAAGACACTGATCCTAAAACGAGAAACAACACTGCCCCCACATGGTAAATCACCTTGTCACCAACCTGAGCTGTCCTCTCTTTAGTGCTGTTGGGAGATTCTGCAGAGTCCCGCAAGAAAACATTATTCATCACATCCACTATCATACACTCCTGCCTGCACACCAGGCAGCAAATTACAACCAGAAAACAACTGTCAGCCAACATCATGTCACCCAAACTCCCACAGTGTTTATCTGTGGGAAAAAAATGAACCACCTAAAGTTATATGATTGTGTAGTTTCAATGAAAGGCCTGGCATTCTTTAAATGAATACACATTGCCCAGCACAATATGTGGCTGTGTTTTAGTGTAAAATCCTCTTATTATAAGAAATGTTTAAGTTATAGCCGTTTAAGTGAAAGTTTGAAATTAGCATTATTTGTGATCTGTTAGCACTCACAGTGTGTTTGGAATGACTCTCAGCTACACTTCAGCTTTTGGTTCAATATTTGAAGTTATAACCATTTTTGAGGTGGCTAAAATTCTTGAATGGAAGTGACTCCAAAAGTTAATCAGTTGTAGACACACATCCAATCAGTGCTTTGTGTGTGTTTCGTGTCGAGTCTCAGCGACTACCAGACAAAAGTTTAGTTCCATACATGTAAAAATGAATGAGTTATAGCTTTTTTGTTTTGTTTTCTAAGGTTAGCCATCTTAAATTGGGTTTATTTCTAAAATTTAAGAAATTATGCTAAAAAATAAGTAAATAAAAATGACCATATGTTTTATATTATAAGCCAACCGTTTACTTATATTTTACATAATCATGTATTTAAATGGATGAAAGCCTTTGATTTTGTTGATTAAGTAAAAATGATCTTTAATTGAAGTAACTCACGTGATTCGCTCCCACTGTCTAACACCCTTGATATTGAAGGCATGAGACACTTTTTGCAAAAACAATACAGACAAGGCAGAAATTTGGGCTCCTGGTCATCAAAGTTAAGGTGGCACACAGGGTATATGTCCAGGTGTGGAAAAAATGCACCTGTCCTCCTCTCTGCTCTCTGTTCAGTTTTTAACAGCAGCATCCTCCGACACCTGTCGACTCTCCACAAAATCATCCATCTTTCTGCGCTGACACCCATACGTGAAAATTTTATATAGACGTTTATGTCACTCGGTGTGAACACAGCCTCTTCTTAACGCTGCTTTGACCTCAGAAACAGAGATAACTGCGGTATAAACATAAAAATAAACCACGAATCGCAAAAAAAAGACGTGTGCGCGCATGCGTCTGATGTTATTTGAAAGGTGTATCAAAAGAGGATGAGCACAAATGAAGCACAAAGCAGATTCATTGCACACCAAATTCAAACGTAGAGAAGAGCAGCAAATCCGAATCCTTGTACTTTAAAACTGGCTTTTTTTTTGAAAGAGTCTACTGTGATTCTTTTTTTTTTTTACTTTGTTGTTGTCACTAGCATGATGCTTCAGAGGATTTATTGTTTCTTTTACCCCTTTTAGGCACTTCAAAGTCCAATAAAAGGTATTAGGTACTTAAAGAGGCTTTAGGAATGCATAATTAGGAAGTAGGTTATTGCTGAAAGGTTTATAATTCAGGACCAACTGAAGATTTGTTTCCACTGAAGCCTGCCATATTTCTGCCACTCACTATACCATCTTGAATATCTTCATCCTAAAGTTTTGTTTTTATGTTTGGGCAGAAAACAGAGTTAGTGTTATGATCTGTGTCTGTGCTTATGATTTATTCTAGTTTTCTGTCTTGTCTCTCTGTTTCTTCCTCCTGCCTGTCATTGCTCCAGCCCCGCCCACTCACACCTGATCCTCATGTTTCTTCCCCAGGTGTTTCTTGTTTCTTTAATTTGTTTGCCTTTATATTCTGTGTCCTGTCTTCAGTGTGTGTTGGTTTGTTGTGCTGTTTCCCCCAGCCTGTTGGATGTGTGTTCATGTTAAGCCTTGTACCAAGTGAGTGTTTTTGAGCTGCCTTGTCAGCATTTTTGTTATTAAAGACCTTATTTTTTTGTTATTTGAACCTGCCTGCGCCTGGGTTTATTCCTACCACACAAATCTTAACAGATAGCCTCTCAAAAATGACTTCCTTCAATGTGAAAAAGAAGTCAACACTCACCAAAAACAGTAAGACTGATAAGGGATGTCTTTAAAATACATGGACATTTAATATTTAAGTCAATGTTTTTAGTTGTGGAGGACAGAGTTTCTAAGACTTACAGCTTGGTTTTAGTATAATTATTTGTGTTTTTATGTTATTTGCTTTTAATTCTCAGAGTTTTTTTCTTCTGTACATACTGTATGTGTTCTGCAATGTTTGTGCTATTTCAACAATTCATACGTATATCAAAATGTTCAGCTTCAAGGACATTACAGCTATGATTTGTAGTATTTCAGCAATTTATAATTTTTGAGCTATTCAGCTTTTTCAAGAATTTTTTTTTTCTCATTAAAAATAAATGGAGCTGTCCTTAACATCCTTCAAAATGTTGTATACTTTTGTTCTGGTTCTGCTTTTTTTACCTTTCTGTACCAATTTCAGCTTCCTTTGGCTTCTACTAATTTTAACTTTTGACAGCTTTTTTAGCTTTAATTCAGATTTTTTTTTCTGCTATTCTTTTGTTAACATCAACTTATGCTACTTTAAATTTTTTTGTTCCTTTCACTTTTTCTGCTCTCTTGAGCTTTTTCTGCCCCTTTCAGCTATTTTTCTACTTTTTTTATTTTTTATCTGCAAATTTCTGCATTTTTAGCTAGTCCTGCCCCTGAAGCTTTTGTTTTCACAGTTTAGGATCTTTATAAAATTTCACCAATCATTCAG
This sequence comes from Cynodonichthys magdalenae, assembly GCA_031762555.1. NCBI lineage: Eukaryota > Metazoa > Chordata > Actinopteri > Cyprinodontiformes > Rivulidae > Cynodonichthys > Cynodonichthys magdalenae. The sequence goes on from JARVJO010000002.1 coordinate 24,726,690, forward strand.
CTACTTTTGGGTTCCATTAAAATTCAGCAAGCATTAATAGTTCAGCAGCTAACACTTAACTGTTAAACTGTTATTACCAAAAGAATAGTTTCAGCTGCTCACATAAATGAATGTAATTATCAATTCCTTCATTATCTTAACTGACTTCTTCCTTTCCAGGTTGAGGGACTCACTGGTGCCCATGTCCAACAGTCACTGTGCGTATTGTTTTGGTTTTATTTGTACAGATCAAATCTTTGCCTGACTGTAAATCTGTCTGAGTATTGCAGTGTTACAGGTCTCTTCTATTCTATATCATTATTATTTTACACATTTTATGAACCGCAAAACTAAGTGGATTTTAGAGCTGTGAACTGTAGCAAATTTATTAATTGCTAGCTATTGTTAACATTATTGTTAAGAGAGTGGAAAATGATTAACTCATCCTGCTCTGTTAACCTAGTTAAGCTCTTCAGCTGCAAAAGGTTCAAAAGTTAAGGTTGCATTTTAAGCAACTCATAATGATTGTTGGATATTGCTTCATCCAGGCTCAATGTTCATAGTCATCACGTGATGTGCTTCATTTGCAGTTGATAACGGCTCAGTTGCATCACTTTGTTTTGTACACTCATGAAGCTTTCTGCAGAAACACATCGTATTCCACTCAGTGATGGTAACTATATTCCATTGCTGGGATTGGGAACTTATGGGGATCCTCGAACTGTGAGTAGAAACCAAGCATCTGTTTTCTGACAAACATGAATGTACCCATTAAATATGTGAATGTGGGGGCTACTGTGGGGAAAAAGGGAGCTAAGATGAAGCTAGTTTTCAGCCAAGCATACTAATATAAGACAATTTAACCATAATAATTATTTGTAATGTGCAAGTATTTATGCTAGTATGCATCACCTAAACAAGCATGCACAATTATATAATCTCTAACTGAAACCTGAAACAACAGGCTAAAGAATTGAATAATTATTACATTTTTTTAATTTTCTATAGACACGCAAAGGCACAGCCCTTGAATGTGTCAAGCTGGCCATAGACATAGGTTACAGGCACTTTGATGGGGCACTGGTGTATTTCAATGAGAGTGAAGTGGGCCAAGCCTTTAGAGAGAAGATCGCAGATGGAACTGTAAGAAGAGAGGACATCTTTTACTGTGGGAAGGTAATGCACTCGGGTTTGATGTCAAAGGTCTCATTTTATCTTGTGCTTCAGGAGCATTTGCTTTGCTTAAACTGATTATTTACGAACTGTGCCAATATTACTGAAGTCACAAGTTAATTTTAACCCTGAATTTAGTTTCACTTACATCTTACCTATTGTTTTTTTCAGCTTTGGAATACGTTCCACACACCAGAGTTGGTCAGACCTGCATTGGAAAAGACACTGAACGCCTTAAAACTTGATTATGTGGATCTGTACATTGTGGAGCTTCCTATGGCCTTCAAGGTGATCATAGACACACATAACTGGACTAATTACATTACCTGTAAAAATGCAGAGTGAATGCTGAGTGCTGAATGACTTCACTGAAATTTGATGACAAAGCTTAAACTATGCTGCTAAAACTAAGAAGCCGAATACTAGCTAAAATAAGCAGAACATTGGCTAAAAGGAGAAAACTCCAGGTAAACCTAAAAATAAAAAAGCTAGCTAAAAGTTGGAAAAAATGCTAGCCTAGAAATCAAAAGTGGCAAAAGGCAAGTTAAAATCAGCAAAAAGTTAGCTAAAAGCTATAGAGCAAAAGGGTAGCATCAAGTAACAAAAGGCTAATTGAAAGATAGCCTTTTAGTTAGCAAAAAATGGCTAACGGCACCCTTCTCCTTGATGAGCTGAATGTTTTGATATAGCAAAGACCAAAGACTAAAGAAAACAAAGTATAAAAGTACAGTATTGTTAAAATGCAAAGCAATAAAGACAATTTTAAATAAGAAAACAATTGTATGAATGCTAAATCAGCATACTAAATGGGTAGTTTTTACTGATATGAAGTTACTTAAAAAATATAATAGAAATAGAAAATAGAAAAAATATGTTCGTGGGTGCAGCAGCCTACGCAGAGAGACCCAGACTTCCCTCTCCCCAGCCACTTGGGCCAGCTCCTCTGGGGGAATCCCAAGGCGTTCCCAGGCCAGCCGAGAAACTTATTTCCTCCAGCGTGTCCTGGGTCTTCCTCTGGGTCTCCTCTCAGTAGAATGTGTACGGAACACCTCACCAGGAAGGCATTGTAACCAGCCACCTCAACTGGCTCCCCTTGATGTGGAGGAGTAGCGGTTCTACTCTCTCCTGGATGATCGAGCTTCTCATCCTATTTCTTAGGGAGAGCTCAGACACTCTAAGGAGGAAACTCATTTTATCTGCTTGTATCTACAATCTCGTTCTTTCGGTTACTACTCAAAGCTCATGACCATAGATGATAGTAGGAATATAGATTGACCAATAAATTGAGAGCTTTGCCTTTTGGCTCAGCTCTTACTTTACTACAACAGCTCGGTACAACACTGCAGACGCAGCACCAATCCGCCTATCGATCTCCATCTCCATTCTTCCCTCATTCATGAACACAATCCCGATGCTCAAACTTCTCCACTTGGGTCAGGATTTCTAACCAAACTTGGAGGAGGCACTTTGCCCTTTTCCAGATCAAAACCATGTTCTCAGGTTTGGAGTAACTTATCCTAATCCCAGCCGCCTCACACTCGGCTACAAACTGTTCCAGTGAAAGTCTGATGAAGCCAATAGGATCACATCATTTGCAAATAGCAGAGAGGCAATCCAAGTCCACTGAAACATATCCACTTAACACCTTGGTTGTGCCTAGAATGTCTGTCCATAAAAGTTATGAACAGAATCTGTGACTGTTGTGTTCCATTAAGGATAGAAGGAGAACCCTTTTTGCTTTTTTATTCAACACCACTTTATTTTGTTTGCCACACTCTTCCAGGTACAACCATTTCCTTTTCCTATATCTATCCTAGCAACACCATGTGACCAAGAACAATACCAACATCTAGTGGCTAAAACTGATATTGACAGTTATATCATTACAGTGTGACCAAGGGAAACCTTGGCGGAGTCTAACTCTCACTGTAAACGAGACCGACTTACTGCATACAATTCTGACTAAGCTCGGACACTGGTTGTACAGGGACCTAACAGCCTTATCAAAGGGCTTGGTACCCTATTTTCAAGGAATACCTCTCACAGGACTCCCAGAGGGAGACGGTCAAATGCCTTCTCCAAGTACACAAAACACATGCACCCTCCAGAACCCTGCTGAGGGTGTAGAGTCATTTCAGTGTTCCATGACGATGATGAAAACAACAATGCTCTTCCTAAATCCGAGATTCGACTGTCCGATGGACCCTCCTCTCCAGGACCCCTGAATAGACCTTGCCAGGGAGATTTTGAACTGTGATCCCCTTGTAGTTGGAGCACACGCTGGGGTCCCCACTTTTAAATAGGGAGAACACCAACCCCGGTCTGCCAATCCAGGGGAACTGTCCCTGTTGTCCATACAAGTCACATCAACCAACACAACTCCACAATATCCAGAGCCTTATGGAACTCTGGGTGAATCTAATCCACCCCCGGAGCCTTGCCACTGAGGAGCTATTTCACCACCTCGGTGACCTCAGCACCAGATATTGGAGAGCCCAACCCAGTGTCCACATGCTCTGCTTCCTCATTGAAAGATGTGCTTGTGGGATTGAGGTCTTCAAAGTATTCCACTTACCACCCTGCAATATTCTGAGTCAAAATCAGCAGCGCACCATCCCCACCATAAACAGTGTTGGTGGTGAACTTTCTCCTGCTGAGACGTGGAATGGTGGACCAGATTTGCCTCGAAGCCATTCGGAAGTCTTTTTCCATGGCCTCTCTGAACTCCTCCCATGCCCTAGTTTTTGCTTCAGCGACCACTTGAAATGTAATCCACTTTGACTGCCGGTGGATAATCTGAAATGCTGTTAGGCGCATAGGCACAGACAACAGTCAGAACATGCCACACACACACCCCCACCCCACGTACGTGGAAGGAAGCTACCCCCAGGTTCACCTGGATGAACCCCAATGTACAGACACCAAGAAGGGGAGCAACAAGTATGGCCACTCCTGCTCTGTGCCTCTCAGCAAGGGCAACTCCAGAGTGAAAGTGTGTCCAACCCCTCTTGAGGAGACTAGTTACAGGGAAAGAGCGGAGCATCGAGGTGAGTCCATCTATATCTAGCCGGAACAAGATCACACCCCAGCTCAGGTTCCTTCCCCACCAGATAGGTGACATTCCACATCCACAGGGCCAGCTTGTATAGCCAAGGATAAGACCACCAAGGTCCTTGCCTTTGACTACTGCCCATGACACAATGCACCTGACCCCTTCAGCCCCTCCCACAGATGGTGAGCCCATGGGAAGAGGACTCCACAGCCCCGGTGACCTGTGTCCAAGTGAGGGACACAGGTTATGATGAATTGTTGACATTCATCATAAGGGGTCTTTTGGGCTGCACTTTGTCTGATCCCTCACCTAGGACCTGGTTGCCTTGGGTTATTCTAACAGGGGAATGAAGATATGACTACATATCTCATAGGATCATTGGGATACTCAAACCCATCCACTATAAGGTGGCAACAGAGGGAGGGGGAAGAAAGCAAAACTTGATCCAATAAAAAGCTTTTGTTGTTTAAAGTTTCTCCAGATAAAAATAAAAAGGCATTATGTTCTTGTAAAAACAATTAAAAAGCATATATAAATTGGTTAAAGTCAGTTAGTGGTTTAAGATTTAAAAAAAAGTCAGGTAAACTTTTATATTTTTATTTTTTTGTGAACTGAAACTCTTTCTGTATCCTAATATACACATTTTTAATTAAATCTTAAATTTTAACAGGAATTGTAAGCACACATTTCAGGACAAAAGTTATTCATCATCACAATGTGTCGTACCATGAGGATTAGGATTACAGTATTTACCAAGTTTCATTAGAAAATATTAAACTGCTTATGTTTTAGCCTGGGAAGGAGTTTTATCCCACAGACCAGGATGGAAAACACATCTACCATCACACAGACCTCTGTGCAACATGGGAGGTGAGTTACCTTATTGTTAATAATAAATAATGCATCAGTATAATATAGCGCTTTTTAGGACCCTCAAAGATGCTTCACATTATTCAATCACACACACATTTAAACACTGAATGTTACACAAGAAAATGCAAATAAATCATCGCTTTATGTTGTTTTTATTGTTGTGTAGTGATTTTGGGGCAGCTGTGGCAGAGTGGTTAGGGGAGTCGTCCTGGAACCGGAAGGTCGCTGGTTCGATCCCCCATTCCAGCTGTCTCAGTTGTTGTGTCCTTGGGCAAGACCCCTGATGCCTCTGATGTGTCCCATCAGTGTATGAATATGATTGGTACCGATTAGTCTCTATATAGATGATTGTACAAGTTAGCTTTGTAGGAGATCTAATAGAGTGCTGTGTGAATGGGTAAATGAGGACACAGATTGTAGTGTGAAGTGCTTTGAGTATCCTGGTTGGATAAGTACAGTCCATTTACCATTTAAGGTCAGCAAAATAGTATTTTGATCTAACTCGTATGCAATCGTCAAGAAGCACAATAAACTGCATTGATCAAAACTGACAATTTTAATTTAGTGAAATATATACAACCCCTAGCAAAAATTATGGAATCACGACCTCAGAGGATGTTCATTTGGTTGTTTTATTTTGTAGAAAAAAAGCAGATCACAGACGTGACACAAAACTAAAGTCATTTCAAATGGCAACTTTCTGTCTTTACACTAAAAGAAATCAAGAAAAAAAGATTGTAGCGGTCAGTAACGGTTACCTTTTTTGGAAAAGCAGAGGAAAAAAATAAACAACAAACAAAAGAACACTCCAACACACCACCTCTGGCTTTTATAACAGCTTCAGTCTCTGAGGCATGGACTCTCTGATTGCTGTTGCCAGATCAGTTTTGCAGGTTGGAGTCTTGTCATGGACCATTTTCTTAAACTTCCACCAAAGATTTTCAACTGGATTGAGATCCGGACTATTTCCAGGTCATGACATTGACCTTATTTGTCTTTTTTAAAGGAATGTTTTCACAGTTTTTGCCCTATGGCAGGATGCATTATCTTGAAAAATGATTTCATCATTTCTAAACGTTCTTTTCAATTGATGGGATAAGATAAGTGTGTGTCCAAAATATCAAGGTAAACTTGTGCAGTTATTTAAGATGTAATGATAGCATCTCCTCAGTGCCTTTACCTGACATGCAGCCCCATATCATCAGTGACATGTTCTCTTCAGGCAGTCATCTTTATAAATCTCAT